>JAQGCH010000799.1:0-19478 GCA_034699485.1 Nanhermannia elegantula | reverse complement strand
GTACAGTTTCGTGCAATACTAAGTCGCACTTTTAAGATATATACTTTAGTGTATAGCACGCGATAATAAAAATATATTCGAATGCTAATAAATCTGATAAAGTGAAAGTTGAACTAAAGTTCTTTTAAACAGATAGTAATTCACTGATAACAATGTTATCAAAGTTTATCATAATTTGTATAAAATAATGATAACAATTTTCGGTTAATATAGTTTATTCAATATTTCTTAAATTTTTATTAAATATATCAAATTGTAATTTATTATATCGATTACATATTTAGGCATTTATTCCAAAATTTAGAATATATCTATTTTTCCAATTTCTAAACACTGTTTAAACATATTTTATTATTTTAATTAACTTTATTTGAGATTAATTTTAACCCAAAATCAACAGTGAAAGCATGTTTTTTATGTTAATTTTGACTCAAGCTCATACTATAAATTATAGTTCAGTTTGCTTTTAATAGTCTGAACTTAACTTACCTAATGTTAGCTTTTTATTTAAGTATTGAAAAATTAGATTATATCGGACACAGTTTAATGCTTTACATGAAAGTATATATCTTACTTAAAAGTGCGACTTAGTATAGCACTAAACTGTATTAGTTCTGTATCTACTCATATAAATACCAGTTTTATTATTAAATGTTAAGGAAGTTTCCAATTTGATATTCATTTCATTAACTTGATTCTCATATTCAGGATTAAATCTTATAGACTTCAAATTCAAGTTAATTTTCATTTTGAAACTTTATTAATCAAAAATTAATATAAAAAAGTTTAATTAAATTTCGTATATTTTTCATTTAAATAACATATAATTAAAGTAGAAAATAATAAGCAGATTAGCCTTTTATCTATTCGTGTCAATAAGTGATTTAATTCAAGAATTAAAACCAACCGTTTTCTTAGTGAAAGTTATTTTTACGACTATTTGTAACGCATTTGAAAAGATTGCAAACCAATAGCTCACAGTAGAGAATTAAAAATACATTTAAACCCACTCCATATCCACTTTAATTAAATTTCTTATGATTCGATGCCATTTCCAGTTTTTCCCAATTCCATAAAACAATCCCAATTCCATTTACTTTTCAATTGGTTTTCATAAATCTGTATTTTTGTTTCTGATTTGGATTAATAAATTGTGATTTTAAAAGCAAACATTGTGTTTGTCAGGTATTTGTCATTTATTTATAGATAGCGATGAGCAGTCTTACAGGTTCAGGCTCAAGGCTCGGGTTCATGCTTGCAAAAATTTTCAGACTCAAGCTCACAATTTGAATGAGACTCGAGCCTACTGAACCTGAAAAATTACTGTTAAGATTGTGCAAAAAATAGTTGGTAAAGTCGTATTAAAATCGCAAAACAATCTCGGAAGACTCCGTTCAAACTTTAATGCGCTAGAAATCTATGCTTAAATACTTCAATTCTAAATAACTATTTAAATTAATATCTGGATTAAAACTCAATTTATTTGAATCGAATAAAATATAAATTTTTTAATTTCATTTCCTAAAACTTATTGTCAGGCTCAGGCCCGAGTGTTCGAGGATAATGTGCTCATCGCTAATTATAGAAATGTTCTTCAACTTATTTTCACATATATTTTGTATTTTAATTCCTTTTTATGGAGGCACTGGCGCAGTGAGTAAAGCTGTCCGACTCATGATCGTGGGTTCGAATCGGATCGAAATGTTTCTTTGATTGCTATATGCCGGGCACATATTCATTGTTTTCGAGCAATCCCTAGACCCGTAGCATCTGCCCCACGCCAACACAGGTTCCACCTGTAAAAATCTTACTCTAACTCTGGGCTAAAGTTGAGATCTCCTCTCATTAGGGTGTTGGCCGAGAAAAATGTAATGTAATGTTCTTTTCTTCGATAATAATTAATTATTTAAATTTTATAACTTGTGCTCAATTATTAAGTAAAACTAAATGGAGTGACAGATATATTGAGACCACTGTATTTCCACTCATTTCTACAATTTTAGAAATTTTCACTTATTTTTACTGATTCCACGTCCACTCTATGGAATTTAGAGTTGACTTTTGGTTCTCTATTTGTTGACACTATTTGTTTCTGTTGATAAGTAAATTAAATACTAGAAGTGCAGCACCAAACAGTTACGTAAGATTAGTATTAAAGCAATACTATTGCAAGACTGTAACGGAGTTATGTTGAGTGCACTGAAATGAAGCCGTCACATCTCTTCACTCGAAATTGTATTCAACTGTAATCAAATGCTGTAATATTCTTAAGTCAGAATTGCTAGAAATCTAATGCAATACTGATTTCCGACTCAAGTTATTTCTTATTTGGGCTAAAGCTAAACGCAATTGTTATTAAATCTCTTATTTATTCATTTTACCCAAAAACAAGTTATTCTAACAATTCTTAATTGAATAGATTGCTTGTGAATAGAGTAGCACTTAATGAAAGTGCGAGTCTTTCCTATACATCGACAACAATCCATATCTATTTATAGTATTAATGACTTTACAAAATGTTTTATAAAAATTAATTAATTTACTGTAGAATTATTGAAATGAAACTTTCATCATAGAAATAATATTTATTGATTTTAGGGCTTTCTCTACAATAAGAATAATTATTATCACATGTTTGACAATTTGAGTGCTATGCAGTACTACTAATTAGTAATGTTTTACACGAAAGAGGCTGTTCCTTCCTTAATACCATTTAAATTCCATTCAATTCAATATTATTTATTTATTAATGAATACAATTAATTAATTAATAAGAAGGCGGTTTATTTTTGTTCTCAACTCATACTACTTTTTCATCTTAAATATATTTAATAATTTTTTGATAGAGTAAACAGTATTTCATATTTCTAAAATACTCGAATATTTTACTTAATTTTTATTAATAAGAAACTCAAATCTCATTATTGCAAAATAAATAAATTATTTGCTAAATAAATATTTGCGAATTATACACACATAGAGTAACATCATTTTTCTAGAATCTATAGATTATAAATACTTTATTTATCAATAATAAGTAAACTTTCCTTCATTTGGATTTAGACAGAGTTCCAGGTTTACTATAATACTTTATAATTATGCATTATATTTTTATTAATTTATATATACCGGTAGTTATATAATACTGTACTGTGCAATACTCATAACTTATGACTCTCATAACTTTGTCTAAATCCAAATGAAGGAAAGTTTACTTATTATTGATAAATAAAGTATTTATAATCTATATATTCTAGTATCAGAACATATTTGATGGTAAATCTGAAAAATTTGAAAGTTATTTTTTCTATGCACTTCTCAAATAGACTCGAATATGGAGGCTATGCTTATAACTATGATATCTATTAGCTATTAGTAGGCCTCGAATTTTTGCATATTTGCATGTTTTTATTGCTCGTCTATATCGACATAAAACCGACAAATAAGCACGAATTACATAATTACAAGGCGAGAAATAGTGGTTATATTTTGCATATAAATGCATATTTATAGGTACATAGGTAGAACATAAATGCATATTTGCATAAAATGGTCATATTTAAGGAATTTATTTGCAAATAATAGCATTTTTGTCATATTTTGCCAGGCGCCCTTTTGATTTCTGAACAGAATGTGTTAACTCTAAGCCAATTGATGACCAACTGGCTGCATAGGAGCCTGTTCCAAACTTATAGGAAATTTTAAGGTGCATATGTGCAAATGAGAGCATATTTTGGCTTAAGCATTTTTAATTAAATTTAATTAATTTTAATAAAAATTTATAACAGCTGTTGAACATAAACAGATAACTATAAGCCAAATTTGAAGAGAAAGTTCAAATTTTTTAACCTTTATTTCAAAGTGAAAATTTTAACTGTGAGTAATCCATCAATTTTTAAAAAAATTTAAATTAACTTAAACCTACCTAACTTGAACTGTCTCTATGTTTAACCATCTCTCTATCTTGAACATTATTTTAAGTGCCTAACCATTCCAATACATTATAAATTAAATTCTCTATGTTGAACACCTCTCCAACTTGAACAAAATTTTAAATCCTGTCCTATGTTCAAATTATGGAGTTTTAACTATACAGAATATTGTAAATCAATTAATTAAAATCAGCAAAATCTGCTAAAATTTTGAAAATATATGTCGTTGATAAGTGTAATTAAGATTTATTTCGTCAACATAATTAAGTTTATATTAAAAATGGGCAATTAACGGAAATATATGTGCATATATTTAGTGCATATTTAGCGATTTTTTAATGCATAATTGCATGCATATTTCAGAAAAATAAATGCATAGAAATCCGGGCCCTAGTTATTAGATTAAACCTGAGACGCTGTCTAAATCTAAATGAACTGAAAGATTACCTATATTTGTTTTTTAATGTATTGCAACTTAAAATTTGTAATATGAGGCACTCTTTTCTCTGCAATAATTTCATTCAGCATTCAATTTTGGTTTATTTCATAGATTTAAAAGTACTTCTTTGATGTTTTTAAAATTGTATAAAGAGACGAATGAATATTTATTAAAGATTTCAAAGAATAGTTGTATAGGAATAGCAGTTGAGAACTATTGTTCTTTGGTTGCGCTTCGAAGTAAGAATTGTTTGAGAACAGAAATTTATTTTCAATATTTTCTTTTTTTCTTGAAAGCATGAGCTCTTCATACATCTTTTGCTATTTACTTAAGATATTTCTAGCTTTGAGAACGCATTAGATTTAAAGATGAGATTCAGTTTAATAAGAGTCTCATTTTTCGTAGTTTTAATTCATAAGCAGATTTGGTTTCAATTCATTTTACTATTTTATATTCAATTGTTTAGTTATAGACATTAATTCAAACATTTGAAAATAGCTATAAATATTAATACTCTTCATTTATATTACTTAAACTTAATTAAAACTTCAAATTGTTTACAAATTTTAAATTTCTATTTCTATCCATAAGGAATTTATCACCGAATCCCTGTTTTAACACCTGTTATGGCAAACTTTATCCCATTTTACATTTGAAAGAACACTAATTTTAATCATTTAGAATATAACCAAAAAATATTTGAATGCAAACTAAAATTTGAATAAAAACCCGATACAAATAATAATTAAAAAAGATAAATTCCACAATATTTCTTAATGTCTATCTGTCTGACTGACATGTAATTTAAAGAATTAGAGATCTGTTTACACAATAAGCTGCTTTGCCTAAAAATTGAAAGCTAGAAATTGGATTTAAAGCATTAGCTTCTAGTATTGATAACATTTCTTTGAAATTAGTAAACTTAACCTATACATACTTATTAAAATGTAATTCAATTATCAAAATTATCAATTTATTATAAACTTTAGGGAAGTATATACTTCATTCAAATATTTAGCATATAAAAAATTAGAAATTAGGGTTTTGTATGAAAGTAATTTAACCTTTAGGGTCATACAAACAGGGATTCGTTAACTTGAACATATTTTCGGTGAGTTGAAATGGGTGACTTGAACTGCCTCCAAAAAATGTAATGCATTTATAAGTTAATTGGGTCAATTAATTAATGAATAGAAACTTTTTATAACTTGTATTGGGTTACAATAATTGTTCGCGTTTCACATCTCTTGATTGCAACAAAATTATTAAGTTAATCATTGATTCACTTTAACTACAAACAAACCTTAAATGAATGCTTCAGTCGGTTCATCATAAATATATTCATAGAATAGTCAATTAGTTTTCTACTTGTGCTCAAATAATTTTATTACTCACTTTATATTTCTAGAAGAACAAGATTTGCTTCTTTTATATTTACTACTTCTTTACCACTATTTTTAACTTATTTTAAAAGTGCTTAATTAGTAATTATTTGCAACACTTCGTGTCTTTTCTTGATTCTCGTTCTGCAAAAAACATATCCTCATGAGAGCCAACTTTAACGGATAACTCAATTTCTCAAATCAATCTGTTTATTAGTTAGACTCACTATTAAGAAATAGACGAATAGAAAACCAGAGTCTGTTACTTCAGATAAATTCATTTAATTGTTTTCAGTGTTAAATTAGTGAAATATAAATTAAATAATTCCTTTTTTTATTTATTTTGTAAAATTTGTTGTAAGTCTCTTATAAAAACAGTTGCTGTATGGCTCACGTCATTTATATTCGTATTTTTTCTCATTTAAATCAATTTAATTATTATATTAATTTTTAAATACACATAATTGAGGCAGTCGAGAGAAGTAAGGGTGTATCTCATATATATACAGATATTAGATATTAGATATATATGAGATATTAGAGAAAAACACAAATTATC
Source organism: Nanhermannia elegantula (assembly GCA_034699485.1). Taxonomy (NCBI): domain Eukaryota; kingdom Metazoa; phylum Arthropoda; class Arachnida; order Sarcoptiformes; family Nanhermanniidae; genus Nanhermannia; species Nanhermannia elegantula. The sequence goes on along the minus strand of JAQGCH010000799.1, from coordinate 13,166 downwards.
TTTCGTTTGACTTAATAAATATAATAAAAAACTGATTTGGATTTTATTTTTTGTAAATTTTACTTCAAAAACAATGGAATTAATAGTTTATATCAATTATTGACAAATTTTAATTGTTTGAATCAATTTATATCTTTATTTGTGGAAAAATGAGATACCCTTACTTCCGAGACTGACCCAATTATTAATGTGTTACCAGCCATTGTCTCGTTCATAAGAAGAGGGAAAATTCTTAGCATTGGTGGCGTAGCCTTTATTATTAAGATCAAAATTTTCCCATAGAAAAGAATTGGTGTTGTTGTCATTTTTCGGTAACTCACCACTGGTCACATTTCGGGAAAATGAATGGCCAGTGGCCATTCTTCAAGTGATACTCTGGTGATTACGATTTTTAAAATTTTGTTTGAAATTGCAAATGAAATTTAATTAAAAGCAAATTTTTATAAATCAACTGTAAAAATAGTTCAATAATTAAATAATCGATGTAGTACTAAAATTTTTTCGAAATCAATAGAGAATTGCATTAAATTTCTATAAAATAAGCTGTAGGTCTCTTTCACGTGAAAGGGAAAATATTATTTATTTAAAATTCATTTCGTAACTTATATAAGATTCGTGCCTTAACGCAAATTACTCTAGGGATTAAAATAAATAAAAGATTTCATTTTTAAAGACGTTGTACGAGTGCATTGACTTTTTTCTTTTTAAATTTCAAAAACTTTTTAGTTCTAAAATATTTAATAGTTTTAATTATTAAAAACAAATCTTATGAATGAAGCTTATGCTTGTTTTGAGTCCACAATTCAATCAAATATTTATAAAAATAGTTTGGTCTAAAGAAAAGCGGACAATCTCTTTGTAACTTCAAAGCTGTTATTATTGAATATTTATTAAAAAAGCAGTTACTATAGCAATCATAGGTTAATACTTCATTTCAATATATTTGAACGCGTTATAAGTGAACCTTTTTCAACAATAAAACAATCGAAACATTATAAGCTTTCATATATAAAACAGACAAAAGGTGTGTTTACATCAAAAGATTATTTTTGATAAGTACTAAACATAATCTTTATTTACTTGATTGTTATTGATTTTAGTCGACAAACAACTGTTTATAGTATTGCTTGATTTCTAAACAATAATAAGTTTTTAATAAAGTAACTTTTTATTTTTTTAATGAAGTAACTTTTTACTATTTTATTATTTAACTTCTCAAATCCAATTTATGTTTGCTTTTGAAATACCTGTATATGTACAGTACATCTACAATAATTCAATTTTGCGTCTAACAGAAAGAGACAGAATGAATTTATATAAAAATATGCAATACACAAATATTTGATATCACTCCTCTTAACCCTCTTAACTTCAATACACTTTCGTCAGCGTTTCTGTAACTGTTACTTCCATTCATAAAGAAGTGAGAAGTCTTCTCTCTAAACAAGTGATTCATTGTTGATTTAATCTCATTATCATTATTAAAAATTACTTTTCAAATTCCAAAACAGACAATAGTTACTGGGGGCAGGTCTGAAAAATAGGGGGATGTGGGGCTAGATCTAAGTCAAACTCTGATAGCGCCGATCGCAATTGTTTGTTTTGGACTTTACTAACCCCCTGACCAACTTTCCACACCGCTTGCTCTTAATAATTTGTTGTTATGCGCCCTATAGATGATTAATAAAATTTTCTCAGCGTCCAAAAATTGTGACCACAATTTTTGAAAAAGACTGATATGATCTTGACTTCTTTGAGGGTTTGGATACGCCAGACAACCGCTCCTTTCTGAGGTGGACCTATACCTGGTCCCTGTTATCAATTGCCAAACAAATTCTTCTCAATAATTGTATAAATGTTTATTCAAAATCTCCTCCTTTTCGTTCATTTTAACTCTTGTAAGCATTTTTGGTACCCAATGTGCGCTCTTCTTAGAAACCACTAATTCTTGGTAAAGAATTTTCAAAACTTTAGATTAATTAATATTCAATACTGTGGATAATTGTTGAGCCTATCAGATCCCACTAGATCTATGGACGTAGGGATCTAGAGGCCAACTTCACCATACCAGCCATAGGGTCACACATATTGCCCCATAGGTCACATATATTGCCCCATTTAAATTTTAACAGTCCAACTCTTGATAGTGGAATACTAGGGGACATCGTTAGTGTTCACATTTATCATGAGGTCATCAATTTCTTGAGAGGAATTTTTTCTAATTCAAAAAATGACATCAAATTTTTAATTTACAAATTGATGCATCCATTAAGTTATACAAAAAGTAAGTAAATCACAATGGCTTCAACTTTTAGTATTATTTATCTCAGATGTTATATTTTTGCAATATCTTTGATTGTAACAAAACTTTTTATAATGTTATGCGCAATATTTAATTACTCGTCCAGTAATTTAACACATCTTGTTCGAAAAAATTTGCTCTACTGTACTGTATTGTAACAGTTACCGAATCCATAATCATGTCATATACCTGTACTTAGTAAATAGTATTATGATCTCAGTCTATACGAAAGCTTCTCATAAGTCATTTATCAAATATCTGTCGAAATATTTTTTAAAATTAATAGAAAGTTGACATCAGGAATATTTATTGAAAGTGTAAACCTTCAGAATTGAACGCATAATTTAATAATACTTTTTTGAAGTAAATTAAAGTCTTCTTAATTTAATAAATGAGTTCATCAAACAGTTGACATTCAGTTTCATGAAATTTTAATATCAAAATAAAGCCGATTAAGCTCACATGAAAATAAGTCTTATTAGACATGTTCTGACATTTTATGAATTTTATATTGTTTTGTTTTTCAATATTTTTCAAAATAATTAATACAACCATTAAATACATTTGATTTTTGTTTTTCATAGCTCTTTATTAAATGAATCTCTTTTGTTAGAATCAATACTTTTTATCAATTTAGCCTTCAAATAAAAGCTAAAACTTTAGATTACATACCGGTATTTACATATGTGTAAGTTATAATTTTTATAAGTACTGTATGTACAACACACTGTTCAATAGCTTCAATAGTGTAGTGAACCTGAACCCGTTAGCGAATCAAAAAGCTTTAACTATGAACGGGATTAAACGGTAAACAGTATCGCTATAAAAGGGAATGAGATGTTCAGTCGTTTTATGCGCAAAAACTGAATAACAACTGATTGATTGCTTAAAAATGAAAAGCAGTTCTAGCTTTGGTTGAGGCAAAAATGGTTTACTATATCTGATGATTAAATTATCGCAAAACGGAACTAAACAATGATCTCTTTTGTTAAATCTAATGTAAACTTTACACAATTTGATATGACATCAAATGAATGGCAGCTCTAGTCATATGAATGAATGATCGTATTATTTGTGCGAAAAAAGGTTTATTATAAACGATAGCTTCACAATTCTCAAACAGCATTTGCAAAACTTCAGTGAATATTCATTCTGTTATTTCTATTTTAGTTCCAGAAAATCTTTACATGACTTGATTTGAAATATTTTCAACACTTATTTTAGATTTTGATGCATTTTTACGAAATCTTTAGTCTATTCTTAGGAAAGACTCATTTTGGTAGTTATTCAAAAACAATTAATTTTGAAACTCAACTTTTAATAGTTTTGCTAATTATAAACTTTTTAAACTTGTGCTTCAATTAAACGGTTTAAACAAATAGCTTTCAAAGTAATTAATCTGTAACTTAGACTCGGATCTAATAATTATAAAAATTGTATAATCGATAGTTGGTTTTGCCACACATTCAAATAAGTGAATGACAGTAAAACTAGGACTTTGTAAACTAGGACCACTTCAAAAGTTGACACTCTTCGCTTTATTAATGCTGATGTCGCTCTATTTGTTTATGAAAGTTATTGTGCTCGACGCGAGTGTCAACTTTTGAATTGGATTAGGTTTACTTTAGAGCAGCGGTTTTCAACCTGGGGTACGCGAGAAAATTCCTGTAATGGCGGACAACACATTTTTTGACCCCAACTTACTACTTTGTGGCTTAAGAGGGAGTTATGGGACCGTGTTGTCACAGATTTGAAAAATATTTTTTGTGCATAAATGATATGCCATACCCTATGTGTGATAAAAAGCAGGCACAACCATCACATTGATTGTATTTTTTATTAATTTCAATAAATAAATAAGTACCTAGAAAAGACCATATTTTCCCTCTATATGTATTCTAACCCTATCTCAGATGGGGGTACAAGGTACACTAAATTTTTGCAAAGGGGTACACGGCAAAAAAAAGGTTGAAAACCACTGCTTTAGAGCAACGCTTTTCAAACTGGGGTCCAGTGGCACCCTTGGGACCATGGAATAAAAGAAATTAACATTAGCTTCTATGGAAAAAGGCCATCTACGATTTAATTTTACATTCAAATTCGGTGTAAGGGGGCTACAGAACAAAAAAGTTTGAAAACCAATGCTTTAGAGCAGTGATCGGCAACTGGCGGACCGCGGGCCGCATGCGGCCCTCCGAGACTTAGAGAAACTGGAGGTGATATCTACTTTTCTTTGAGTTACTGATACTTATGTACAGTACTTTTCAAAAGAGCTTTCCAATTGATCTCTTACTAAACGAGATAAAAATTTAAATACTTTGATATAGGTCATATTGATACGATTTATTTGAAAAAAATTCTATGTAAAAATTTAATTGAAGTCAAATATCTAAAAAATATTTGGTTTAGACAAAAATCTCTTATATAATCGGAATCCTCGGTCTAATTTACATATAAATTGAGTCTAATTTCACTCAATTTCGACTTAAGAAAAAATAAAAATGAAAAAGTTTGCCTCATTTTTTGTGGGTCTAGTGATAGTGAACGCGGCCCCACATAATATGTCAATTCAAAGTACTCGACAGGCGATCTAACAATACAAAAATTGTTGATCTATGCCTACAGGTTCAAAATTATATTTCAATTTTTGATAGAGCTATTGTGTGTCAAACCTTCACTTACTTCCGAATTAGAACCAACAAAAGATTAGGAAAAATTGAAATCATTTTTGAACCGTTAGGCATAGATCAACAATTTTGGCACTGATAGAATCGTCTCATGGATTATTATCGATTTGACAAATTAGACCATTTTTATGGTATACCACTCTTTATTTCTCCTGAACCATGTCCTTAACAGTGCATTTGAATTTCAATAAATTATAGACAGTGTTGGTAACACTCGGCGCTCGCGCTCGAAGGAAAAAGGCGAGCGAGCGCTGAGCGTTTACCGAGTGTTAAGTTAATGAAGTTCATGAATATTTTTCTACGTTCAAAAAATAGTCTCAGAAAGCCAATGAGTTTTGATACCCATCGACTTTTTTGTATACTTATTCTTGCCCCAAGAAGCAGCTCGCTTGTCGCATGCTGCTATTATTAATTACGTGTCATTTATATTAACTATATATAGATTTAAATTTTAATATAAGTAATTCCGTGATATTCATTACAAGTTGTATTAATTCAATTTTGCTATAAAGCGGTTGTTATAATCGGTGTCATACTATATTGATCTTATATCTATTTTCTCATGTTTTTGCAAACTTTTATATAATTTTCTGGACCTCCCGGGAATCCTATCTTTAGTCATCACTAAAAAGCGAAACAAACTGTCTAATAGTTTAATATAAGCGATTATTTGTTGCGATTCTATGTCTAAATTCTCTAAAACAAAATAATTCACAAACATCTACTATAAAAATAACAATTTGTAAAAGTTAAAAGATTTTATATTAAATATATCAACTTTATGGAAACTTATGTATTAATATTTAACCCTCGGCGAACGCGCTCGCCCATGGGGTCAGACGCTCACACTGTAAGCTTCCCACCGAGCGCAAAAGCTCGAGCGTTTGCCATCACTGGTTAAAGATATAAAGCAAAGCAATTTAAGGTTTATACTGCCCAAAACTCATAAAAAAACTCACAGCCAAACTTCAAAATTTGCGGTGCAGTGTTCGACACATTAGCTCAATACTACTCAAAAGTTTCACAATATATCAAATCATATACAGTACAATTCATTAAATTCAAAAGAATTACCGGATTGTTTGCGTATTATTTTTAAGGCTTTCAGACTCTTGGGAAATAAGGGAAAACATTTTATAATAATAAAGCTTTACTTCATTTTCCTTAACAAATTAATTCATTTTTAAATAATTGAATTATGCTGTGGATTAAAATGGCAATTTTTTATTTCTAAATTTTTAACATATTTTGCTTTTAATTTGATTTTTATATTAAAATTGTGAGTAAAAAAATAATTTGTTTTGTAGTCATATCAAATTTCATTTTTGATAACCATAACTGTTCAATGCATGCCATATAGATTTTTTTGTTACACCCAGACGCATGCAAACTATGCAAATAAGAAAATCTATTTTAGAGCTTACTTTAGAGCTCATATTTGCATAATTTGAATGACTCTGATTTCACAAAGAATAAGCTTCAGAATCATTAAAATCTTTTTATCAGATATCGAATTCTAAATATAATAATATAGAGGTGTTTCACTTAATTGTACCAAAAAACATATTCTCTTCATTCTTTTTAATTTTAATTTATTTTACAGAATGTTTTGAATATATAAAAAATTATAATTTTCGTGAACTAAACTCAATTAAATTATTTTATTACCAAACCATATCCAAACCAATAACTTATTGAAACAATTATTAAAATGAATTCAATTATTTGAATGGAGTCAAAAAGAAAATGTGAGCGAATGATGGCATAAAAGTAAATAAAAATTGTTTGCCAAACAAGAATAGATTCTGTATATAAATAGAATTTTGATTTTAAAGTTTATATTTAACGGAAAATCATTTACTACTCTTAAGATGAGAAGAATCGAAAGCGACAAAAGTATTAGTAGATTATTGAAGTGAAAAAAAGCGAATTCAATAACTCGATTATTTTTTGTTCCATTAATATTTGGCAGAATTTTATGGCTTATGTGTTAGTTTGTCAAGAGCTGAACCATTATCTACTGCATAATAACTTTAAAATACTGTACTGTAAGTAAGTTTCGCTGTTTTAAAGCGAGGGTTTTTATTTTCTTGACATATTTCTTGAGGCCTAAAGTACTTTTCATACAAAATATTTTCCAACAGAAATATTCTATTATAAGTTTGAATGTTTGAGAAAACTTTTATAAGTTTATAATACCATCATTTTATGCTCAAAATTTAAATGAAGAAAAATTTGTTTCAAATTTTTAAGTAATCCATTTAAGTTGAAAAGTCTAAAATTAAGTTTCAAATGTGTACTATTTTTAAAGTTACTTTATTTATTACAATTAAAATTAATAACTGGATATTTAGGGTGTCACGTCAAATATATATTTAACCTAATGCAAAAGTTTGGCTAGGTAAGGTTAGGTTAGGTTTGGTTAGGTACGTTAGGTTAGATAAGATAAGGTAAGTTTACATTAGGCTAGGTATTTTGAAGCCACCAAATTTTAACAGCTAAAAAATATTCGATCAAATGAAATTCGGTCTTTTTCAGCAAAAAGATTTAATGAAAATACTGATCTTACCGGTAATATTTATAACACATGCATATCTTTCTATTTAGATCATTTATTATAAATATCTCTGCAGTTCCTTTAGGGCTTTCAACTTCTTCAATTATTTCTATTAGGGCTTTAAAGAGTAAACCAAATGTCAATTTTTTTAATTATTTTACATCATAGCATCTGAAATAATTAAAATGAAGCTTAAAGCTTAAAAAATTGAAAATTAAATACTCTAAATTATATTATCAATAGTTGAAATTTCTGTTAGATATAAATAGCGCGAGACTTATTGATCTATTTATATTACGCGTGGCGTAAACATAGTTTTAACTCGATTTCCGTATATTTTTCTAAACCTTTTCTTTTAATTATATTTCATGATATTTTATTTCTTTTTGTAATATTACAGCGTATATTGTTAATTGTGTAAATAATTATATAAATTTTATATTTTTTTATAATTATACTGTTTTATTGTTCACTAAATGTTTCATTTTTATAGTAAAATATAAAGAACCCAAAAAATTGCAGTTATATAATTTATTACTGCGCACGTGAACAGCTTTTTAATATATAAATAGCAATTTTAAAATTATTTCATAATATTCAAAAGATTGTATAATTTGAGGCTAATTCAAAATTTGACCATTGGATCGATAGAGTTTGGATTAATGATATTCACATAACCATTGAAATCAGCATAACATAGAACATACAACCATTGAAATCAATTTATGGAAAACCAATCTTTAAATACAAGTAATCTTATGTTGACTGGGAATCAATTTTATATATGATTAATTATAATAAATATACTATATTTTATTTTAATTGTTAATATACATGTATCTTCAAAAAAAGTTTTATGCGTAAAGTCTTATATGAAGCTGATATGAAGCAAGTCCCGGAATAATAAATAACTTTTATTAAATGAGAACTGAGTCACATAGCGTTCAAAATTTCTATATTGATACTGCTTAAGCCTTTTATAGAGAACATATTTTTACTGAGATTTTTTTCTGGGACTCGCTTCTTACAGTATATAAAAACCCGTATATTTATTATTCGTTATTTTGACAGCTATTGAGAAAAATTAAAGCTCCAAAACAGCAGACTTAAACAGAAAAATTCGTCATTTTTCTATACAGTACTAAAGTGAAACTCAAATCTTCAGAGAAACAAATAATAAATTATTTTTGATATTTTGCTTATTTTGAATCAATTTGCAGATCGTATATCTAAAATGTGAAACTACTGTAAATATCAAATCCAAGTTTTTTGAGTTCATTTATTTATTATTTAGACAATTTTGAAGACAAGCATTAATATTTGAAAAGTCAAAGTTGAATAGTCTAAAAGTCCGAAACATCATTTTGAAAGCATTGAAACTTTTTTAGCAAAATAACAACTATGTACTATTTATTTCAATTACTTTATGTGAAAACATTTTTTACTTCTAAACTTGTAGACAACTTTATGAAGGCTGGACTACATTTTAATAATATTTTTAAAGATTCTCATTTCTTTATAAAATATTGAATTTAAAGTTATAAAGAGAAATAAATTGATTAAATGAATCTCTTTTATGCTGTTATAATCTACATTGGTTATAACGAGTATTCAAAGTGTTTACGTTCTCTTTGATGCTGTAGCCCCACCAGAGTAGCGTTGCCAACCATTCCGGAATGACCGGGACAGTACCAGAATCGACCTCTGTGTTCAGGCCGAAGGAAGGGGTCATTCCTTGACAGATAAAAGTCCCGGTATAGTTTATATTGAGTTTTTGAGGATTGATTATAGAATTAATTAAAAACTTATCAATTATAGAACATGAAAAATATGATTCAATATACTTTTAATTGTTAAACATGAAGGATTTACAAAATTTATAATTATGTACTATACTCTTACCAGTTCTTATAAACTACAGTATGACTTCAGGATAATAAACTTTAAAAAGACTTGATTTCAAAACTTAAAATGAGTAAATAAAACGTAACTATCATTAAATAAATAATTGATACGGCAGATAATGCAAACCTCATTATTTGCATTGCTAAAAGTTCCGGAGTGTTTGTGTCCCAGAATGTCCCGAAAAAATTGATAAATTTGCTGATAGGTCAAGGAATCACACAAAAGAGTTGGCAACGCTACAAAAGAAAAATTTGAGAAATTCATTGTATGTCTGATCCTACCCTTGATACATATTTTTTAGATCATTTTTGAACTTGAATTTGCTTAAACCCACCAGAATAGGAAAATCTATTGTTTTGAAATTATTTGCAGTTGCAGCTCTAACTTAAATTCATAAGAAAATATACTTATTTTTAGCCCCAACAGACATAAAATGTTGGCTACGGCACTGACTAAATTGCATATAATGTTACAGTAAATACATTGTATAATAATTGAGTGAACTTAAGTAATCTATAAATAGGTTTTGAATATAAATTTAGAATTTATCGTCAACTTTAGATCTGTATTCTTGAAGCTCAATGTAAACAAACATCAAGTTATAAAGCCATATCAAATGATTAGTCTCTCGGCTTTGTCTTTAAGACTATTAACTGGATATTAGATTTCAATATCTCATACGATTTATTATTTTTGACAAATTATTATTGTTGACAAACTATTAGAAACTCCTAGACTAGGACTGCTTTAGGACTTGTTTAGGACATTAATTGTTGACTCGATAAAAGTATTACAAAGTGAAGTTTAGTCCGTAACCGAAAGTAAAATTTATATTTATAAATAGTTAGGAGTACACTCAAAGCCAATAATTATGAAATAATTATTTATTTACTCTTTTGAATTCACTTAATTCCATCTGAAATGAGTTTATATGCAATTATTATGACCTAAAAATAGCTTCGAGTTTGCAGACAATAAGAAATAGGAGATAACTTTATGTTATATAATTTAAGGCGTTTGCACACATGTAACTGCACATATGATGCCTTGCTCTCAGTGAACAATAATGAGGTATTAACTCGATTCTGGTACAGGAAATTTCACTCTTATAGACAATAAAAAAATTCATTCAGAATAATGTAATAATTTTTTTGTTTATCTTTTCTATAAATATTGTATTCATTTTTGGTATTACTTAAGGTTTAGAAAGTTGGTGTTCATATGTTTTATCACTTTTATGTATTGGAAACTTCTATTAATTTAGATTAAATATTATTGTTATTATAAGTATTTATTAGCACTCGATTTATGCATAATTTTTGACAATTATTTTTATTATTTGCAAAGTGATAATCAAGAGGATCGAGTCTCATGTCTCACTCATCTTAATAAAGCACTCATTTTCTATTGAATTGCCATCACTTACAATGTTCCTCACGTTTTGAGCGAATGGTACTTTTGCAATAGTTAGTGACACAATTTGCACTCTTATAAGTTATAAATCTACTTAAGTGAGAAGCGCTGTTAAAGAATATCGACATGTTTCTGTTGCTTTTGCACTATTCACCCAAAATACTATTTTCTCGATCAACACAAGAACTTATTAAGTGTACGGCAATGCTTTGCCATTCAAAAAATTTTTTAAATTTTTGCTCAAAAGCATAATTTGAAATTCTTGCAAAATTTTATCAAATCTACAAAAGAATTGTCAATTCGTGAATCATCTGTCGTGCAGGTGAGTCGTTAAAGTGGCTAAAGTAGAGGTAAATTACTTATTAAAATATTTGATGGCCCAAAACCAAAAATATTTAACTAACATAACATTATTTCTTTGTAAAACATAAGTCACAAAACATTTCATAAACAATTGCAATCATAAAAGTGTCCAAAATTCTTCGATTCTATTTATATATAACCTCATGTGATATTTTAAAATTGTAACCGACCTAATAAATATTCAATAATAGTATTCAAAATAAGTTATTCTATACAAAGCTTGGATTTCTGTAATATATCAATAATTCTCTTGAGAGAAACCACAAAAATAAGTTTCAGTTCAGTGATGTTTAAACATCTCAGCATTTTATGCGGAGCACAGTATAGACATTCAAATACTTTGATATACCTATACTTACTTGTTAGTGTTTTCCAAGGCTCGAGCTTTTCAGGCTAGGCCTTAGCCTCATAAAATTACATGAAACTGAGCCTCTGAGCTGAGCCTGAGCCTGATCTTGTTTTGAAGTTATAATTTATTCAATTTATTCCATTTTATTGATCAAAATTTTAAATGTTAGACAATATTAATGGTTTTAAATATCTGAGTATAGATTTGTGACATTAAATCTTTTAAATATATGCAAAAGTTTAGTCAATATTCATAATATAATTAAAAATTTTTATTAAGAATATCATAAAATAATTTCTGTGAAAACTTTTACAATTTCCTGCATATATAGTTTTCAGGCTCAGTTAGTGCGAGCTTAAGCAAAAACATGAGCCTGAGTCTGAAAAAAAACTTCTGAGCCTCGATCTGAGCCGCCGAGCCTGGTGAACACTGCCTATACTCATACTGTAGCAGCTACCTATAGTATAAATGTATAAAAGAGTAATTATATGTCAGCTATTCTACAATATGTCAGTCAGCTATTTTCAGAGCGGAATTATTTTCTGCAAAGGTATGGAATAAATACTTAAATTGCAAACTTATATTGCCTTTAATGTTTAGATTTAGATTAATGTAATTCATTTAGATTTTAAGCCTTTTTTATCAAATAAAAATTAATTTTTTTACTCAATAATAAATTGATGAACAACTAAAATTATTTTTCATAATATAAAAACTCAAAAATTAAAACCTTTTTACTTTTGCGCAACATTAAAGACATCACTTTTGTGGTGTTTTAGGGACGTTTCGAAAGATAGTTACAGATAAACTCCTCTAATTTCACATAAGGTTTATTTTTAAGTATTTTCTGTAAAAAATTGACATATAATTGAGTTTTTACTAATTAAACCTGTTTTAATCAATTCAATAGATATATTAATCAAATTGAGTTATATTCTCATAAAATATAGTTAAATAAATTGATAAAAATTTTAAAAATAATTCTCCTTTAATTGCACATCTCCTCTAATTTCACATAGATTGGTCGGTCCCAACAGTGTGCAATTAGAGGAGTTTATCTGTATCTTTCGTTTTCAACACATTTGAGTCAAATGAACCAAAATTGACTCTCAATTCAATTTTTGTACATTTGCTTTGAGTTTTCATTGACAGAGAAATTGAGACTAATTGCAGATGTGCTCTGCATTTTGTTTTACTTTAAACAAAGATTCTTTTTACCATTAAATTCAATGATTAATTAGTTGAGCTCTGCCATAGAAGTGTCACAGAATTAAATGTAAAAAGTGGCAGAACTGCATCATAAAACAGAATATTAATGTTTAACTAATTAATCATTCGATGTATTGGTCAATAATTTGAGTATTTGCTTAAAATTGTAAAAATAAATCTAAACACACCTGCGATAGTTTCAAGTTCTCTGCTAACAAAAACTCAAAGCAAATGCACAAAAAGTCAATTGCGAGTCATTTATGTTTCATTTGACTCTAAAGTGTTGATAAAGATAGAAAATAAACTATCGAAACGTCCACAAAACCACCACAAAGTGATGTTCTTAATGTTGTGCAAAAAGTAAGAAAGTTATCAGTTTTT
>JAQGCH010000798.1:0-19494 GCA_034699485.1 Nanhermannia elegantula | reverse complement strand
GTCTCTAATTAGTGCCGAACCAAAAGCTATTGAAATATGTGAACAATTGAGACAATTGAGAGCCAAATGCATTGAACTCATGTCTGACCCGTCTACTGATGAGCAGTTACTTGAGAAGCAATTACTTCTATACTTATCACTATTGCAAGGATTCACTCAAAACAATCATTTAGATGAAAGACACGGACCAACTGATAGCTCTAAATTACGACATTATATTAGGTTCAAATGGACCAACTCTTTGTTGGGTTTGTATAACATATAACACTACACTTATATATATATATTATATGTAAATGTGTCGAATAGGATCCACTCCTACTGTACAACAGGACTCTCTGTTTGAGTTGATATCAATGAGTTATGAGTATGCGATTTGGCTGATGAAGCACTCGTCTCAATTGGCCTCTAAAGCGGACATCACTATGGATGAGGCCAAACAAGTTCACAGATGCCTTCGAAAGGCTGCCGGAGTTATCACTCGATTCAAATCAGATTTGTATGACTTGTGCTAATGCTTAATACGCTTAACATAAACATAACATAATTGAATGGCATTTATTGATAGTGTTATTGTCTAAACATTTAAATAATTTTATTATTTGATACATAAAAATAGCAGCAATTGATTATTGCATTATAACTAAAACTTAACTTAAAATCTCTCAAATCTCAGTTGTGATCGTCTTCTTGACAACAAACCAGACGTCGGTTCCGATTTAGACCCGCGTGTTATGAGTGCATACATACAGCAGTGTCAGGCAGAAGCACAAGAAGTGACGATTGCCAGAGCTATTGAACTGAAACACAGTTCAACTTTGATTTCAGCGCTCGCTAACGAAACGTCCAAACTTTTTCTGTCTGCTGCCAGTGCTATAAAAACTTTGGATCAGACAAAGTTCGCAAAATGGATGACTTATTTTCAGCTTAAGTCAGCTTTTTATGAATCATATGTAAGTTTAAAAATTACTTCTTATTTGGCATTTATTTTAACAATACTGTACTTGAGCTCAACTTTTTCTTTTATTTGCATAAATTTTATTATTACTTGAATGTGATTCACATAATCTAAAAATAGTTTTTTGTTCAATTTTGAGGCCTATTGTTATTTGGGTGAAAGTTTATTAGAACAGGAGAAATGTGGAGAAGCTATTCGTGCTCTGGAAGAGAGCGAAAAGTTTTATGAAACAGCAGTCAAGTTATGCAAAGATTATACTAAAATGAAATCTGTGGGAACCAGTGCTAAAATCGATGAGCACTTATTTTTTAGAAAATTACGTCCACTCGTCACCAGAATTAAAGATAAATGTGTTCGAGAGAATGGATTCATGTATGAAAAGACTATTTCACTATATTTTTGATCATTTAAATTAATTCAATTATTATTAATACAGTTTTCACCAAAAAGTTGCAAAAGATTGTCCACTTCTTGAACTCAAAGCTACACATGGTTTGGTCGAACCCGAAGAGTTCAATATACCGCCGATTCATGAGTTATGGACGCCTTTAACTTACTCTGCTTTTGATTTGTCGAAGAATATTAATCCTAAAGATTCGGCAAATTCTGTAATAACATGATCTTTAAAGATAATTAATTGATATTTAAAGGCATATATTTATTGAGCACTCATTTGTTTTAATAGAAAGCCGCGGCTGCAGCTGAAGGTCCATTACCGCCAGTCGTAGAGAAACCCATAAAATCGAGTGAAAGTGATCCTAAAAATCAAAGCGGTTGTCAAATACAGTGATAAGCAAACAAAACAGAGTTAAAGATTTGTTTCCATTTATTTTACTATTTATCGAATAGAATTTTTTTTCTATAAATTTCTATTGAGTTCATATAATATTTGTTATTTTAATACTAATTGTTTTCAATATTCCTCTAATAATTGAATACAAGTTTTTTCATTTATAATCATTAATACGATTTATATATAGATATAATTTAATTTTTTGAACTAAGTTTTGACAGTAAGTAAACCTGAAATGTTTTAATTGCACTCTTAATTATCAGTATTTATTAATTGACAAATTGCTTAATATATTACTATTAATAAACTTTTATTATTTGTTGATCTTATCTGACATACTGTTGAATGTTTAATAAAATTATAATAATTAAAAAATTTATTATTTTGATTAATTTTAAAGTAAATTGAATTCATTCATAATTCAATATTTTTGAATCACTATTTTTAAAATAATAATTTACAAGGGGTTTACAGTAGTAATTACCTGTAGGTGTATGTGTTGAGAATGTGATCAAATTCATGAAAGTCAGCACATTTATGTTGAACCATGTTTACAAAATATGATTTTATAAAGAAGCAAAAATGCTATAAATTTGTGATTTAAATATAGATTATTTTAAGTTTATCTTATATTCATATTTGTCAAATATGTTCAAATAGAAATATAAGAGCGCAAGTTTTCATTAGAGGTTAGTTTCAGTTATTTACTACACTATAGCGCAGTATGTGTTCATATTCCATACTTGTGATTCATATTTTTCATATATTTTTGGGTCCGGTTCACCGTACCTACATTTGAAATAACACCGCATAAACGTTTTCATTTTTCTCTTTTCTTAAGTTGGATTTAAGTGAAATTAGACTATATTTATATAACATGTCTTGTCTAAGACCAAAAATTCTGAATATAAAGGAGATTTTTATCTAATATAATCAACAACACAATTTTTTTTGGCAAAAATCTTTCACATTGGTCTCTAATTCTTTGTCTAATTTACATGAAAATCGAGTCTAATTTCACTTAAAAAACGAGAAAAATGAGAGTTTATGCAATCATTTCAATTGTCGGTATAGTGAACGCGACCCATTTCTGCTAAATTTATTATTACAGTATTATATGTATTTTATTAAGAGTTCATTGGGAGTAATAAATTGAGAGAATAATTCAAAAATTTAATAAAACACAATTGGAAAACAGTTTTGCTTAAGAAAATAGTAAATGAGTGCATAATAATGTATATTACCATTTTTTTTATAAACAATGCAATTTATTAGTGCTTAAATATATATTAAATACTTTATAAGACATCAACATAAAGGCCCTTACTAAAGGTGCAAGTGGGGCAAATCTTGCAAATCTCAAAAGATGTTGCAGTTGAGCAAGGTGATTTTTGGCAGTTATGTTAAGTATTCTTAAACGAGTATTTTGGCCATAGGTTTGAAAAGTGGAACTAGTGAGAAAGTGCTACTTTTTAGTTTTTGGCCACTCGGCTATGATTTTATGAATTGAATTTCGCCGATATTTGATGTCAATACCTGTCAACCTTCATCTCTACATATAAGTGTATTCCCAAGTGTATCATAACTCAGACTGCTGTAAAACTCATAAAATGAAAGCCGCACTGTCCTCTTATTAAACCTTTTATACCTTTGAACAAGTATTCGTTTAAGAACACCTAACATACGTGCCAAAAATGATCTTGCTTAACTGCACTCTGTGTGAGATTTCCTACACTATTTGCCTTTTATTGAGTACCGGATATAAAACAGTTAAGCAGTTGCTTGAAAGACAGCGATAGTTAGCTCTGCAAATTCAAAACTAATATATTTTCCAATGCTATGGTTAATTCCAAAATTGCCGAAATAACTAAATATAAAGCACTGCCAGTGTCCTTCATATTTGCTTTCCATTTGATTCTTTATTTCGGATGAAATCTCAGTCAACGTCTCAGACTTTTCAATAGCTGAAAATGTTATTCGCTTTAAGTCTGAAATCATAGTTTCCCTCATATCTGATCTCAATATAGTTATATCGCGCTTTATTTTTCCAGATCGAAAACGTTGTCGCATCAGTTTTACATTCAACTTATTTTTGTAAATAAAGATCATTAATGATAAACTTATTTTTAATTAAGATTATGTTTGTGTTGATAATAACAATTGTCTGATATGATTGAAAGCTAAATGTTTCATTTTGGAGATCATATGTCACATGTGTGAGCACAACTACAATTATTGTTTTAATGTGTTTCAATTCAATTAAAATGAGTTAAGGGTTTCAAAGTTATGGATTATCTATTTTCGATGCTAAATCATAAAAAATGATTTGTATATTTTTGAACTTTCAACAATTGAAACGTTGCATATGTTTTAATATTTGATGCTTTAATAATGTGTTTTAATGATTTTCTTAGATTTTGTAAATAAAATAGCGTTAAAGTATAAATACAAACTTGGAATCAAGTTTTCTACAATAAAATTCTAAACTTAACTTTTTGCTTATAATAAAAAGAATATTATGAACACATATTATGAAAGTAATACTTGTAGCCTTTAGAAAACATGTCGAATCTTTTTAATATACATATTTTGTGATCAGTGCTGTGGCATTCAAGCATTTTCAGGGATTTAAGTGTAGATCTGTATCAATTTTAAAAATGATCTAATCTGAATTTGTCTATTTCCTATGTCTGACCCCTACAACCAAAAATTTGTGGGTATGGCACTGCATGAGGTAAATTCTAAAAGTTTAATAAAGATATACTTACAAACTGTGTTTTATAGATGTCAAGCGATAACTTTCCAAATCTTAATTTAATCAAAAATGAGGGCTCGTACGAAAAGAAACTATTTGAGTAATTATTGTAATTTGCATTACAATGCCATCGATTGCCGAACTCCTGATTTAGTTTCTCGACCACATTCTTGCAAACAATAAACATACTGTTATATTCGCGAATTTCTCCCTTAACAATAGCTAAAATTTTATTCGTAACATCTTTTGTAGTCTCGTTTTGAGTTATTTGTGGATTTAACAAATGTTTTCGGGCATCACTGAATATTTCTTGCTCTGAAATCTTGTAATAAAATAAAACTAAAGTTAAATTTGAATAATCTGTTATTTTCTAAAATTAATTATCATTTTATTGAAAACAACAATTAAATAATCTTAAGAAAAGAAATGACACTCAAAATACTGCAAATATACCTCAGAAGAAGAAGTAAATGTAGTTTTAGGACCTGCTCTGAATAAAGGCTGATCTTTTGTCTATAATATTTCAATAGAAATAGTTGTCATATCTGTTGAACTGCGATGACTGGCTTTACTTACTGCTGAAATAGTTGAGATTGGGCTTCTCATATCTGAAGTGTTGGACAATTCCTGTATGGTTTTCAAAAAGTTTTCTCTTTCGATCTTTAATTCTCTTAACTCTCGCAATAATGAGTCCTCTCTTCCAACAGAAACAAATCGATTACTACTTTCAGCTCCAATAGTGGTTGTCTCGCATTTCTTTTTTAAGGCAATGATTTCTTCGTTCGCCTTTTTGTTCAGTTCGAGAAGAGTTTTAATGCAATCGTGACTCGACTTCGTATCGCATAAACATTTTTTGCATTTCTTTAATTTGTTGACATTATAACGACATGAAAGTAAGTGTTGCGTCAGATTCTCTAACATTAAGACTTCTTTACAACCTTTCTCACGATAATCACATTTAACTTTGAGTTTTCCCAACATATTAATCATTGCTCTTAATAAAAAGTACATTCAAATTAGACAATTTAATCCATTAATTGGTATATATCTATGACTTGTGTATCATTTAAATAAATCATTTCAATGTTTTTCTATAAAAAAAGCAATACCTCGGAGGACGAGTCAACTGATTTGCCTTTAATTCTTTTCTGTCGTACGGACACGACTTATTAGTCTTAAGCCAATCATTAATACAGTCTTCGCAGAAGGTCTGCAAACAACAGTTGGCAACAACAGGACACCGAAATATGTCTTGACATATACTACACGACAATTCGTTTTTTTCTGTTTGTGATAAGTCAACAAATCTTTCAACTTCATATCCGGGCATTATTTTAAATAATTTTCTTTTTTGTTATGATTTATATAACTTTTAAGTTTCACTTCAATTCAAATATATCTGAATCATGAAAAGTAGAAAAATGCATATAATTATATATTATTATGATATGAAATTCGCAAAGAAATATTAGACAAACATAATTTATCTATTGTTATATTAAATAATAATAATCCTTATCTCGGGTTTTCTTTACAAAAAAAGATTATTTCTGTGACAATATTGAAATTTTGATACCAATAAAGATAAATATTATTGACATAAAGTGTGTTTTAACAATGTCAACATACATTATGTGTCCCAACTATTAAATACATTTTCAACACTCTAATAAAGTAGCACTTATTTATTAAATTTAGTCATTACTTTGCCTTTTATGAACACATTTAAAGTTTCGCCCAATAATTAATTAAATGAATTAGTTTACAGATATCTCAAACAAACATAAGAAAAAATTGAGAAAATGTAATAAAATTGTAATAAAATTGTAATAGTCAATAGTCAATCAATTAGATTTGGAAATCAATTACCAGAGAAATATGATTTTAAAAATAATGTTCATGAAATTCCGCGAAATTCACTTAATAAACTCAAAACACTTTTTATATATAAAGTGCATATAAATCCTTATCTCTCAGAATCTCCAGAATCTAATCGTGGATTATGACAACATTAAATTCCAAAGAGTACCGTTACTAATATTTATAATGATGCGGAATCATAAGTACATTTAACTGCTAAATGCATTTAATATTAAAATACCATTGATTTCTAAATTAATTTAGAGTTTATTTAAATGACGTACAAATGAGATTATCATTTTGTTGCAATGTTGTGATCATTTGTTCTAAAATTTGAAAAAATTAAAAAGCCTATTATATTGTATACACTGTACAGTCGTGTGCAGACACTGTAAAAAGGTTCACTTACGAGTTAGTTTTTTAAAAATTAAAACCACTTACATTGGAACTAGATAATAAAGTGTTGCTCATTCTTACAATAAACCTGCACTTAGGATAGGATAAAATAATGCTACAAAATGTAAAATTCTCTTCTACTCATTTTCTTAGGCTGTTTTTTGAGTTCAAGAATCCATGCAATCATTCAATTTTTCTATTAGTCTAAACATTTTTGATTAATTTGCATTACCGTAAACTGTATTTTGTGAAAATTGCATCAAATGGAATATTCAGGAAAAATCTTTCAAATCTAAATTGTTAAATATTCAATTGTTTTATTGATAATTTGATTGATTTATTCAAATCCTATTCAAATTAATGAATTGATTTATTGTGTGTTCAAATTTGTCGAATCATCATTAATAATATTAAGTGAATGAACTCTTTCATAAATAAAGTCAATCACTTTTGTTTTACTTATTCATTACGTGAATTGTATTCTGAATAAGTAAACTGTATTTTTATATTTTTTCTTTCTCTCAAATTAAAACTAGAGGTTAAAAACAGAGGGATGTCAAGCACTATGTTTTAGATTTTTTGACTATAATATGGAGATTTGATTAAAAAAACTGGAGATACTTAATTTGCTGATTTGACAGACATATTATATGAAATTGCAGTACTAAATAAAAGTAATTTTATAATATTAAAATTGTAAGAATGTTTAAATCATCATTTTTGTAATAGTAACACAGTATATGTTCAATACTTTGATCAAATTTTGAATAAGTTATAATTGAAAACAGAATAACTTGTAAAATATACTAACAAGTAAGGCCATGAAGAGATCACTCACCGATTTTGATTAAACTTTGTGAATATGATATACTATTAACATAATTATATTTGACTTAAAAATTTTTTGCTGACATTAAGGTCAAAAGGGTTTAGTTTAGGATAACATTTCAGGTTAACATAGGAGTATATACCATATAAGATGTTTGGAAACGTTCACAATCAATAGAATAAGCTTTCGGTTTATTAAAATTTTTTACTCATTTGTATTTTAAATTATTTATGATTTATTGCTCGATCGTAATCTCACACACTGTTGCAAATCTATCTTCAGCTGTAAAGTTATTTAAATCCTTCATTTTTACTATTATTCAATCAGTTAATGAGAAATTTTTAAATTTAACTAAAACACGAAATACGAATAATAAATTTTAATAAACCGAAAGCTTATTCTATTTTTTATCAAATCACGCGCTTCAAAAATTCTACTGCATTGTGAACCAAATTTTCAAACATCTTATATGGTATCTTAAGTTATATACTTCTATGTTAACCTGAAATGTTATCCTAAACTAAACCCCTTTAACCTTAATGTCAGCAAAAAAATTTGAAGTCAAATATGATTATGTTAATAATGTATCATATTGACAAAGTTTCATCAAAATGGGCCAGTCACCTCTTCATGACCTTACTTGTAAGAATTGGTGATTTTCATCTTAATAAATGCATCAAATATTGAGAAATTAGCTCCAGACCTATGATAGAACTGGATTCTGGAGAATACTCTCAAATATGGAAATCTGGTAACCGTAACAGCAGACAAAAAGATTCTATTTTATAACAACTAGCTTTTATCGGCTTTTAGTGATTCAAAATATGAAAATGTACTTAAATTATTATCACAAAGCTGTTTGAATGTTTGAAATAGTATTATCTCTAATAATATATCTATATATCTATGGAAACTTTAGATTAATACTACAGATAGATTACATTTGATTGCACGAGAATTAATTGTAAATAGCAAGTAGAGAGAAAGCCCAACCGCATAAATGAATTATTAACTAAACAGAGTTTATGCTTACTCATGAAGTTTCAAAATTGCATGAAATCTACTCGCACTTGAACTTAAGCTATAGGTTAACGTCTCTTCTAATATACAGGTATAAACTTATATAATTTTTCTCAAATAAAATTTATTTGATTTGTCAGTTTGACTCATCTTATGTGCAAAGCAGGTATAAATCTGTGACAACTTTGATCTTTATATCCATATTTATTCAAAAGCTAAGTGAATTGCTTTATTTTCTTATTCGGTTTTTATTGAATTTTTTAATTAATGAACAATAGAGTTGATCTCTTGCATTGATAACTAAATACTGTTCACTATAATATAATTTGGAATATTTAAAAAGTTTAGGCGATAGCGAGCAATATTTGCATTTCTTAATCGAAACTTAATTGTCTGAGAATTCTGTAATAAATTATCTGGAATTTTGCAGAAATTTAATTGTTGATCGACTTATCGTTAACTTCCTTAAACTTAAGATTCATTTATTTGATTGACATTGAAAATAAAGATGAAAACTTCGATGGTATCCAAGAGACTCTCGAAACCATTGCAATCGCAATCAAATGGTTGGGCATGTACTAAATGCACTTTAATCAATGCAAAAGACGACAAATACTGTAAGGCCTGCAATGAATCAAAGCCCAGCACTACTGTCACAAAGTTGAGCTCTAATGAAAAATGGATTTGCAGAAAATGCACGCTTGAAAATAATATCTTGACTCAGAATTGTTGCGCCTGTGGTTATAAAAGACTAGACGTTAAACTCACGAACGCTTCAACTATAGAAAATAAAAAAGACCACAAAACAATTGCTACCGCAAAACCTTCAACAAGTTTGACGAACAGCAGCCATAGAACTGGTTTGATGCCAAACAAAATTAATTGGAAATGTTCGGTCTGTACTTTTGTTAATGCCAGTTCTTCTCGTAATTGTGAAATGTGCCAAAATTGTAGACCTATTGTAACTTTAAAGCCCAATTCAGATGATCTGAAAACTAGTAAGTTTAGATCTGCTCATTCCAATCATAATAGCAATGAGTTATATATTGCAAAAAGTCAATTAAATCAAACTTTGCGTAGTATTCATCAAAATGAAACACGAAATGATTGGAAAACAATTGTAAAGTTATGCCAAAAAAGTAAAGTTAATTTTGTTGACGACTCATTTCCTCCGTTACCAAAGTCATTATATTTCAATCCTAATGAACAAAATCATAAACAAGACATTATTGAATGGTTAAGACCTAATCAAATTAGAAGTGATGTGAACTTAAGTGTGAAGTGGACTATCTTTCGGACACCAATGCCCTCTGATATATCTCAAGGCACTCTTGGAAACTGTTGGTTTCTCAGTGCTCTGGCAGTTCTCGCAGAAAAACCTGATTTAGTCGAAAAAGTAATGATAACGAGAGGAATATGCCCTGAAGGTGTTTATCAGATACGTCTTTGTAAAGATGGCAAATGGACGACAGTTATTGTCGACGATTTGCTGCCCTGTGATGTGAGATCATGTCTCGTCTATTCACAGGCAAAACGCAAACAGCTTTGGGTCCCACTTATCGAGAAGGCAATGGCCAAACTGTTTGGCTGTTATGAAGCTCTAGTGTCCGGCCGAACCATTGAAGCACTTTCCACATTGACTGGCTTTCCATCCGAATCAATTCAATTAAGATCTTATCCAGGAAATGATGATATCATTGATGAAGACTTGGTTTGGGCCAGACTATTGAGTTCACGAACTGCGGGCTTCCTTATGGGTGCCTCTTGTGGTGGTGGAGGAAGTATATCAATAAATGATGAAGAATATCAAAGAGTAGGATTGAGACCAAGACATGCATATTCTGTATTAGACGTGCGAGACATTGATCGCCATCGTTTGGTTAGGTTTAGAAATCCATGGGGTCACCACTCATGGAATGGCAACTGGTCTGATGATAGTTGCCTTTGGACACAATCTTTACGCAAACAATTACTACCACACGGACATAGTGAAGGAGTGTTTTGGATGTCTTATAGTGATGTTCTAAAATATTTCGATAGTATAGACATTTGTAAAGTTAGATCCGATTGGAATGAGATTCGTCTTCAAGGAGTATTGCCCTCAAACTCTTTCGATACTCAGAACTTAGCTGTTTTTGGGTTAACTATTAGTAAGACTACAGAAATAGAATTCAGTCTATTTCAAGCCGGAAAACGAAGCGCTAAAAAATCATTACAAAATCAAATAGACTTATGTGTTGCAGTTTTTCGGGCATCTAATGCATCAAATGGTGAGATCGTAAAACTTGTTAATTTGAGTGAACGTCATATTAGAGGGTGTGTTGGATTTGATGGTATACTTGAGCCTGGAATTTACGTCATTTTGTGCTTTGCATTCAATCACTGGCAAACCAGTAAGACTTACTTAATTAAATATCTGCATAAAGTATTAATCTATTTATACATACAATACAGACTCTATTTATGGGGTTGGGTAGGGGTATGCACACGCCCACCAACAAACTTGAAATACCTATACCTGAATGCTTTTTATTCATAAATTAGGTATTGATAAATTAGAAAAATATCCAAAATTCCTTTTGGCGATTCACAGTTCTAAGCCATTAAGAGTTGGGAAACTTAGGCCTCATCCTTATATTTTGGCGGACGCTATCATTAATTTAACTGTATCTAAAGGCAAACGAAATGAGGTCCGACTTTTAATTATTAAATTTTACAATACTTGAAAATGCTTTAATTTAATTCAGATTCGCGAAGGTATTAGTTGTTACTATTTAAGTAAAGGATGGTGTGGTTTGACTATTGTAGTGGAAAATCGAACTCCAAATCGATATATTCAAGTGATCTGTGATTGTTCGCAAAGTGTTAATGTAGTTTCAACGCGAGCAGCACTCTATACGGTTGACTCTATTCCTCCATTACACAGGTTACAAATCATTTTGGTTTACCATATCATACATTTTATCTATAACTTAAATATTTTATTAGGCAAGTAATCAATGTGTTAACTCAATTAGAAGCTAGTAATGGACTAGTGATTGAGTACTGCTTAACACATCGTATGTCAAGTAGAGAAGATTTTCATGATTTTGGTCCTACAAATACAAATCACTTGCCAGATATCGATCGTAAAGTGTCAGGACTTCATTCTCCAAGACCTCTATGAAGCTCTTCAAGTGTTACTCAAATTAAATTCATAAGCATTTGAACGATTGTGTTCGTAATAAACTCTTAAGTGTATATAAATTGTGGAAAGTATTTAATCTTATGAAAGTAAAGTCTATTAATCTAAAACTACTTTATATTTTTATATCAAATTGGATGCAAAATAAAGAAAAATAATTGGAGATTTACATTTGATTGTAGATTGTGATTGTAAATTGTGATTGGCACATTTCGTGAGATTTTTGTTCAAATCAATTTTAGCGAGACTGCCGTTCATTGAGATATCTTAGCAAAGTCTGAGAGTAATATCACTTTTTATGTTAACCGAATATTCCTTACTATTTAGACAATTATGTCACTCATTGTTATCATTCTTGTCATTGATGCGCAAGTAGCGGTTGGGCAGTTGTATTGTTCTAATGAACCACAAAATGAGTGCAAAATCCCAAAAATGAATCCCACGGTTTTTTTAAAAATTTCTAAGTATCTAAATATCAATCAGTATTGATGAACAATTTTTTGAGTGTATTTATGAACGAACCCCATATCTTTTAAACAAAATCTTTTAACGAAATGACATAAATGTGTTGCAATTGATTCATGAATTAACAAATGTCATTTATTTAAAAACTGACAACTCAACAATAAAACGAAAAATTTTAATCAATTGAATAAAATAAACTCTAAAAATAATTTATTCGCTTTTATTTTTATTTGACTGAATAATAATCCGTTGAAGAGTTATACGGCTGTATTTCAAACTTGAATTTTATATTTATTTGAGTTTATCTACTGCAGTGATTTTCAAACTTCAAACTTTGAAACCCCTTTGCGAATTATCTAGTATACGGTGTACCCCCATCTGTTATAGGATGATAATACACCTACCGGTATTAAAACACGAAAAATAGCCTTTTCTAAATACTAGCATAGGATAACAGGAGCTTCAATGTAAAATAAACAGCTTTTTGGCTGTGTTGTCAAATATATAATAAGTATACAGTTATTTAAGAAGCTTTAAGTATAGAGAAATATGGAAAAACCCAATGATTTGAGATCAGATAATGTGTAAAATTAATGTGTAAATGTGCTATCAATTATACAGAGTAATATTGAAATTCTCAATTCAAATCATTGAATTTTTCCATATTTTATTTTATAGTTTCTTAAATAACTATGTATTTATTATGTATTTTACAACACTAGCCAAAAAGCTGTCGCTCTCACATTGAAGCTGCTGTTATCCTATGATTACTAGGCTTAAGTAATTATTGATGTGAATTGTTAGTAATATTTAAGCCGCAATATTGGAAAGGAGATTCAACATCGTTGCTTCCAAACCTATGAAGCAATGTTCTACGACGCGGTAAAAAATGTATTGTCCGCCATTATAGGATTCTTCTCGCGTACCACAGTTTTAAAACCACTGATCTAGTGATAAAGGTTTTTGGCGTATTATGAAAATGAAATTATTAGCGCAAATACATAGTATTTTAAACATGCAATAATTAAAGCATATTCATAAATATGTCTATTATAATATTCATATAATTTGCCAAAATTACTTGCAGTAATATAATTGCTTTTCTTAACTAATATGAATGTTTAATATATACGGTTGCTATATCTGCTATATCTAAAAGTCTGGAATAACAAGTTTTCATCCAATCTCTAATTTTTATGCAATAATTTGAAGGAAAATCATTGTTTTTAATATATTTTACATGATGTTCATTGAAATTTATTAAATTCTAAAAGTAGTTATTTTAGTAAAAAGATAATTTAAATTCTGTTATTATTAATCTATTGAATTTATATTGATTTGTTGAAATCTACAGTAGAAAAAATTATTTGCAGCTTTGCAAAGAAATCACTAGAATTTGCTCTAAAAGTCAAAAGTATTTGTTGTTTTACATATTTCTCAAGTTTTAATTAGAGTAAAATATGGCACCACTAAAGTTAATGTATTAATATTGTATAAAAACTAGAGTTTTTATTTTTCAAAATAGGATGCAAACGTTATTATCGAAAAAAAATCCTGAATAAGCCCTTGCATATATTATAGTTGAAAAGAAAATGGCTATTTTTTCTGCTTATTCAGCGTGATATGTCTGCGCAGAACAAAATTTTTTGATTCGGGGTCAATATTCGGTGAAATTAGGCTTAAGCCGAAAACCTTTATCACTAAGTACATCCTACCAATCGTTCACTTCAATTATTTTACAATAGCACTAAATTAAATCTTTAATAAGTTATTTTCATTTACATATTTAGACTTCATATAACTTTTTGTAATTGTATTTTATTTAATAAAGAATTGTTTATTTGTAAAATTTATTAACTTATAATTCCAAAAGTAATATTCAATTTTGTCTGCTCTTTCTATAATCTTATATATTAACTAAATAAGAGCAATAAGAGTGTGTCTGTCCGTTTTACTCAATGCGAATATGTGCAGCAGTACATACCACTAATGCCCAAACTGTTGAAACGGTTCAAATATTATAATATCTTTGATTAATTTTAATAAATGAATTGAATAACTTAGTGTTAATATGAGAAATTAGTATACTTTGCGAAACAATGGGCACATTCTTACTATAATAATTCGAGACACAGTATTCTAGCATTAAACTTGAATGTCAAATATTACTTAACTCAACTTTTGGAAAAGATAAAAAATAGCCCTGTCCCTATTTATTAGTTGGTCGCCTCAATTTTTTAAAATGCCATCAAATAATAAAAAAAATTTTATTGTATGATAATTGTTTTGGTTACGAGATTAAATCCTTTGTCACAATTTTTTAATTCTTATTTTAATTTAATATTCTTGTCGAATATGATGGAAGAAATATTGGAGAGAAATGACGAGACTATAGACCGATTGTGTCAATTAATTAATTTAGACAAACTGTTACCACATTTAAAATCAAGTGTTTTCCAAACTTATTTAAAACCTTTGGATACTTTTGTGAGTATTATTTATTTGATTTGAGCTATGAATGTAATGCAAAAGCATAACATGACATATCATAATATTTTCTTTACGCAAACTCCTTTTCAGAAGATCTCATCTTTAGCCCTGATTAGAGTGAGATTTTTACAGGTGTTAACCGTGTAGGCAAAGGGCAAATGCTTCGGGCCAAGGGATTGCTCGAAATCAATGGATATGTGCCCGGCATATCGCTATCAAAGAAATAGCGAGGCTGGGATTTGAACTTACGATCCTTCGATCATGAGTCCAGTCCCTTTGCAGGGAGGCAGGGAGTCCGAGTGGTGCAGTGGGAAAGGTGCCTCATTTATGATCGAAGGGTAGTAAGTTTGTATCCCAGCCTCGTCATATTTGTTTGAATACGATGTTTTGACCACATATCCATTGTTTTCGAGCAACCCCTTGGCCCGAAGCATTTGCCCTTTGCAGACACGTGTAATACCTGTAAAAATCTCACTCTAATCAGGGCTAAAGAAGAGATCTTCTGAAAAGGAGTTGGCGTAACGATTTTTTTGTTTAAAATGTAATACACACCTCATTTTACATAAGCTCAATCCCTGTATTATGAAGGCCATTTCTGTATACAGTCTCCTGCAATTCTAAGTCGCACTTTTAAGATATATACTTTAGTGCACAACACGATAATAAAAAAATATCCAAACGCTAATAAATCTGATAGAGTCATAGTTGAACTAAAGTTCTTTTAAACAGATAGTGATTCTGTGATAACAATGTTATTAAAGTTTATCATAGTTTGTATAAAACAAAAATAACAATTTTCGGTTAATATATTTTATTCAATATTTTTTAAGTTTTTAGTGAATATATTAAATTGTTAATTATTATATTTATTAAATTGTTTAATGTTTAGCAGCCATTATGCAAATGATTTTATATATCTATTTTTCCACTTTCTAACCACTGTTTAACAATATTTAATGATTTTATTTAATTTATTTGAAAGTAATTCTAACCAAAAATGAAGACTGAAAGCATGCTTTTTTATACCAATTCAGTAGTTCAACTTTAATTTGACTCAACGAATGCTAAAAATTATATATTTAGTTCAGTTTTTGAACACATAATTAGATTTTTATTTGTTTTTATTCGTCTGAACTTAACTTATCTAAAGTTAACTTTTTATTTAAGTATTGAAAAATTAGATTATATGGGACTCAGTTTAATGTTATACATGAAAGTATATATCTTACTTAAAAGTGCGACTTAAATTTGCAGGAGACTGTACGTGGTCACCCTATTCAAATCCAATTTATACTTAAAGTACTTACTTATGTTCATTTTAATGATTGCATGGCATTCATGTCAATATTTCTGTTAGTTATTCAATTTTTCAAATAAATCGATATAAAAATGAAAAGTTCAAAAATTGCTGTGAATCGAATGTAAGTAATACTACATTAATAGATAAGAATTGAAATAATCACATTTTAGATGTGTTTAACTATATATTCTAATGTTAATCGAATATAGGGTTATACATATCCAGAGACCACAAATTGGAGAAATAACTTATAATCTGATTATATCTAACATTAATTTATAATTTATTTTAAACAATTTGATATATTTTAGTCAAAATTGAGTGTAATATTAATTTTTAGGCAACAGCAGGTTCAAAATTACGGAAAGAGTTTATTCTAAAACATTTAGTGCATAATAATGAAGAATTAGATGAATTCATGAAAATCTTATTACATTCAGGACACGATGCGGTCTCTTACTTATTAAACCCAAAAGTTATTGATTTGATTGATTTAAAGCGTTGCGATCCCAGAAATGGCTTTAAAGAGCAGTTTAGTTTTGATCAAAACAACACAAGAGACACATTAAAGCGTAACGACAAGTCTTTCAGTTCTGTGAGTGGCATATATCCGATGGTTCAAAGTCCAAGAGGTTTCTGTTTTTTAGTTAATAATTATTTCACAATCGGAACGTTTAAAGAGATGCAAAGATTCCGTAATATTTTTTATCAGTTGCACTTCGATGTCATTATGGAAAAGAATTTGGACGCAAAAGAAATAGTCAACCGATTGATTCAATTGTCTCAAAGCCAAGACTTGAGAGATCACAACGCGTTTGTCTTTATGATTATAACTCATGGAAACGAAAACAAAGAAATTCTTGGTTTCGATGGAGAGCCCATCAAAATAGAACTATTGACCGAATTATTCAATAACGAGAAGTGTCCACTCCTTCAGGATAAGCCGCGAATGTTTTTCTTTAACTGTTGTCGTGGAAGTAATGAACTTCTCTGTTATTTCATTTCATTTATTATGATTTTATTTAACGCTTATTTAAAAAATTTTTTTAAATGATTTAAAATTGACAGCTAATAGAGATTTCGGAACGCCATGTCTGGCGAATCCATCGTCTCAGAGATCTATGAAAACTCCATCATTACTTCCAACGACAAAAGACATTCTGGTCTGTTATTCAACTTTAGATGGTATGCAATTAAGCATTATTGCAATTGCAATAAACTATTTTTGATGTGCTTTTAATAGGCTATTTGGCACAAGTGGACTGGGACAATGGCACCAATTTTGGTCGAGCCCTTGCAGACAGTTTTGTGGAAAAAGTCTGGTATAAAGACCTAAATTCTGTGCTTATTAGAGTAAGTATGAAAAGTTACCCAATTATTTCTTTTTTATAAGCATCAACTCTATCAGTTTGAATCAGTTTTATTTATACCATTTTTATTAATCATATGATTGATTGCATTTTAAATAACAAAAGATTAAACATTCTATTTCACTATACTTTTACGATAACAATTAGTGTTTTAAAACTCGCGCGTCTTTCAAATAAACTTCTGGAATGACGTCCACTCCGGAGTTGGCGTCATTTACTCTTTAAGACTCCCAAAAAATACAACAATTTTTTACCAAAAATTATCACTTATTTTAATCAAATCAATACTTTTAGCGATTTTTTAGACTCAAATAAATACTATTATCGCGTTTTGGCTCTCTATCGCTAAAATGAGACTTTTTTTTAATATCGGATACTCGGGGGGAATAGCTTAAGGAAATCCTCAAAATCGATACCAACAAAAACTCATCGGTTTTCTGAGACTATTTTTAGGCAAAATCAATTTTGCCGCCAAAATTTTTTCAAAAGACTGAGTCACCTATTTTTTTATTGATTGTTTTCCAAAAAAATGATAGCGAAAAAACTCATCTATTTTCTGAGACTATTTTTTATAATAAATGGGTTTTCGTCACAAAATATTTTT
This sequence comes from Nanhermannia elegantula, assembly GCA_034699485.1. Taxonomy (NCBI): domain Eukaryota; kingdom Metazoa; phylum Arthropoda; class Arachnida; order Sarcoptiformes; family Nanhermanniidae; genus Nanhermannia; species Nanhermannia elegantula. Next base: position 1,470 of record JAQGCH010000798.1, on the reverse strand, counting down.
AAAAATTCTAATAAGGAGTCAAATATGGAGTTTATATTTTTGAAAAACCCAAATAATTGTTTATTTATAGGACTGCTCTCTGTTTTTATTGCGTTAAAAGGTGTATGAGACCGATAGGGATATGATAGAAAAAACAGCATCTCATTTTCTGTTACCGTTTGAGAGGTATAAAAATTTTTGCAAAAAAGTGAGTCGTATGACGCCCTATACTAAAGTCCAATAACTTCGGCGTAACTCCCAAGAAGTTTTTGGAGTACTCCCAAAAGTTTATTGCGCTTTAAAACGTTAATAACAATAGATTCCAATTTTTCTAAATTCTCCCAATCGATCCCAAAATGATCAATCAATACATTTATTCAATAGAAAGCCATTATTAATTATTATTAATTATTATTAATTATTATTAATAACATAATTTTTATACTTTTATAAAAGTGATACTTTGTATTATGAAATATTAGGCAAACAGTTCTTTAGATTCGTTGGCAAGAGATATGCAAATCAAACAACCATTCGAGTGGAACCAATGTCTAACTAAACAAATTCTATTTAATCCATCTTTTCCTGAAGTTAAAGAATTATGAATAGAATTACAACAATTTGACACTAGTGTACACATAAGCTAAGCTTAAGCATATAGCACCTGCTTTTGTAATAAAGAATCAGAATTACTAAATACTTTATGCTATTGATTGAGAAATATTAAAAAACGGTTAATACACCCAAACAAACAAACTATTTGTACTGTATTAAAACTAATTACGAAATAACTTTCTGGTTACGCCACTCAAAGTAATTTATGGAAAGAAATATACCTGTGTTTAAATATTATTTATTATAAAAGCTCAAAGCACATGTTTAGACAAAGCTTAAGCTAATCCAAAACGAGTTTATCTTCCGATCTCTAACTTTAAAAGTTTAAAATTTATTGATATAATAGTTATTTAAATAAATGGACAAAATATTTGATTTGTAAATATATTATACATAATCGCACACAATTGGTTCCATTAATAATCTACATAATAATGACAGCAATTTGTCTGTCTTTCAGTCCATGAATGCACGCGAATACTGGCCAATATAGAACCGAACCCATTCTGTATGAGTATAACCTGAAAGGCGCGAACTAGACATTCATTTTCCCTCAAAGTTAGCAGTAAAGGCTACGCCACCAATGCTTTTCAATTGGAAAATTAAGAGAGACCTTTCCATTAAAATCAGAATTGGTTAAATTTTTAATTTGTTTATAAGACTTTTAATTCAATTTATGCTTTAATTGATCAAAAAATAGCGTTAAAAAACATTGTTTCACTAATAAGGGGAGAAATTTTAAAAAATTTTGCGGATAAACTCATTCTGCGAAAAAATTCTCAGAAAACCGATGAGTTTTTGACCAGTTTTTGACCACCCTCATTTGAAGAATTTGTGAAAGCTCACCTCCACTTTGGTCCTACCTTTACTCATGTG
>JAQGCH010000797.1:0-19498 GCA_034699485.1 Nanhermannia elegantula | reverse complement strand
TTCCATTTTTGTATTGGTTTTGGTTTTGCGAATCTATTGCTACCAATCGGTGGTTCAGCATATGGTATACCAAGAAACTGATTCAACTTTTCTCCGTTGAAATCAATTACTATACCCTTTACTGGACCTGATTTTGTTTGAACTATCGCTGAATCTTCACATTCTATTGAATGCAAACTTATTAAAAATAAGCAAAACGTTAATAAAATATAACTCAAACTCATGTTTAAATCAAAGATTAATTAATATATTTTTATGATACGGTCTTTACTTATATAATATATTTATGAGAAAATTTAAGGCTAAGAGCATATGATTCTATATAAATATCTTATAAAATTATGTTCTAATAGTAAATATATGAAGAATAGGAATTTTTTAATCTCTATAATTCCTTGTAATAAAAGTGTATTTTAATGATAAGAAAATTTATAGTGATTTGCAGTTAAGGATATACTTACTCATACCTTAATATTTTGAATCATATTTGGACAAGCTCCAGACCTTTGGAGAGGGTGTTCTTTCAGGATTTTTTAAAAACGGGGGGGGGGGGGAGGGTCAAAAACTAATTGGTTTTAATAAGCAATTTTTCCAAAAATTGAGTTTTCCTGGCAAAAAAAATTTCGCGCTAAATTTTTTAATAATTTCTCGCTTTTTAGGGAATCATTTAAAAATGAGAGATACATTAAGGCATAGAGATAATTAAACATGTTTTAAAAAGAAATAAATTATAATAAAATCTGAAAATTTAGTCAAAACCAAAGGGGATACCAAAGGGGATACCAACGGATATTATTGTCAATATTCCAAAAATATTTTCAGGAAAAAATCAAACAGGGGACCAAGGTACGATTTTTTGACTTTCAAATTTATTAGGGGGAAAGGTGTATACCCTAGGCAAACCTCCCCCCCCCCATGTCCAAGTATGGTTTAAACAATTAGATTTTTATAAAATTTATTTAATATGTTGTGAATCTTCACATATTATTGAATGCATACTAAATAAATGTAAACAAAATGCTAATAAAATATATTTAAAATACATGTTTAAATCAATAATTAACTACTATTTTCTTTAAAAATAAATCTGTAGTTAAATACATGTAAGATATTAATGAGAAAATTTGTTGTTTAAAGCATATGATTCTATATAAATATCTTATATAATAAATCAATAGTAGCATATTTTTTTATCGATATAAATCCTTGAAATTAGAGTTTATTTTAATGATAAAAGAAAATCTACAGTGATTTTTAGTTAAGGATATACTTAAACTATTAACTGTATTAAAGATAAAATTTTTATAAAAGTATTTAACATGTTATGCAATATTTACAGAGTATGACCAGTGAAGGAAAGTATAAACCTAAACCCAAGGATCTTGATTTTAGTTTGGATTTGGGTATAGTTTTTTTAATCTTGGTTAGGTCTGGTTTGGTATGGGTTTAGAGTTTGATGGGGACGGGATTGATTTTCCAAACTTTTCCTTTTGATGTGTAAATGATTAAATAAATATAATATATCAATGCATAAATTTGCAAACTATAGATATGTTCACCAGTAATTTGTTTTAATCATAGATGCAGTTGTTTGTGCTTTATATTAAATAGTTTTCATAAATCTAAAGATCTAAAGATATTATGGTATAGATCAGCGTTTCCCAAAATTTATTTGGTTAGGGATCACTTTGGCTTAAGGAGAAAATTTTTTCGATCACCTAGCTCAAGTATAATTATCGTTGTGCCAGTGTAAATTTAATTTGTAAACCACATAATTTACTAAGTGGTTGAAAGTTGAAAACAATATTTAATATTTATTTTCGTATTTTATCATTAATTGAAATTTTAATTAAAAAATTTATTTAATATTCTTTATTCATTTCCGAAATATTGATTCCAAAGTCCATCACAAGTGTCATGATATGGATCAGTAAAATAGTGACCAAAGTTTTTAGGATTCAATTCCATCACTTTTGGGGAAACAGGACTCTCATCAGTGGCTTTAAATGTTTCCCATTTTGTGACATTCGCACCCATAGTATTGACCACAGGTTGTGATAAAGGATTTCTGGATAAAAAATTATTTAAATAGAAATATAAAATCTTTTTAAATCTATAAAATGTGAATTAATACCCATTTTTTGCAAAATTAGTCCACATTTTATTGATCATAACACTGAACTCATATTCAATTTGAGGGTAATTAGACTTTCCTGTTATGGGATTACCAAAAACAAAGGTCAGTTCATCGCCATGACAGACACCTTTCCATTCAGGCAAATGACACGAGGAATGTATGCTATTATATGTCAGTTCATAGAATCGTAAATTACTTGCCGGTGAATATTTAGCAAAATTTTTAGCAAAATAATAAGCGGGACATCTCATTGTTGTGTCAGTGAACATAGCGATATATGCTTTGCGTATAAGAGTCTGATCGTTTTCGATTATTTTTGATATATAAAAGTCGTATAATTTTTCTGCGAATGAATCATTTGTTGGACTAAACATTAACTTTATTTCTAACTTTAATTCTTCTTTTGTGAGATAATGTGAATCATCGTTTACTTTTGGTCCACCAAAGTTTCCTGAAGTGGCCCAAGTCGTGCCTTCACTTTCATTGATGCCAACAATCAGTTCAATTTCTAAAAATTTAATTGTAAAATAAATTTTATGTGTAATCAATTCAGTAAATTTTAGTAAAAATACAGGTATTAATAGAAATAAATATTTTTGGAATACTTTTAGTTTTTGATTTTTTATATTTCATATTATTTTATATATTCTTAAATAATAAATATACGTATTAATTAATGTATTCATATTTCGGTATATATGCTTAGATATGATAAATATTATATAATGGTACGGATGAAAATTTGAGTAAAAATATTTTTGTTAAACTTAATTCCTTGTCTGCAGAAAAAAGTCCAACTCAAGTTACAACAGTCATCTTATTTTTTTGCTATTTTCAATAAAATATGCATAGGTCTTTTAAAAAATTAATTTGTTTTAAAAAATACAATCAATTTTCTAGAGTATTTTACAGATTTCTTACCTAAGCATATATAAAATTTTGCAAGATAAAGTAGATTTACAGGCTGAACTCTGTTAAAAAATTTTTTGGCCGTGGGGGTCAGTAATAAAGCAAATCTTAATTTATTTTCATCTAAATATCTATATTTAATAAACTCGAAATTATAAGGAATTCCTGAGTTCAATTGCTAGTTAAAATTGCAGCGTAAAATTTGATATTTAAATTTGGAAAATTGTTAAATCATTTCATTATTGTAAACCATAAAATTGTATCACAATACTTGTATAATTGAAAACTTTTAGGCGAAATTCATTAAGTACGTACGCAAAAAAGTCAATTTTTAGAACCCCCCTCCCCCCTATGTACGCATTTTCATACGTGACCTAATGTTAAACATATAGGAGAATATGAGTTTGTACGCTTTTAAAAAAACCCCGTCCCCCTATGAGTGCGTATGTACTTAATGGATTTTGCCTTAGAGAATATAATTATCCTAAAGAGCTATTTATTTGATATTAATTAAAAATTGGGAATGCAACTAGCTAATGTTTTCTACTTTGCATGATATAATTCTCTTTAAAATAAGATATTTATAGCATCCTTGAAAATCTCCTTCATATTATTCAGCGCTGCATAAATCTGAATTCAAAATGAAGAGGGTATATTACTTCAGGCAGATAAATACTCTGTTCACGGAGGTTAAGATTTGATGTATATCTGAGTAGAATATTATATTCACTTGTGCATTACTGCCTAAGTAATTGTCTTTAAGTTCAGAATAGGGTGACCACATCTTATGTATTCGAAATCTGGATATTATATGAGCAGCTTCAAAAAACAAAAGGGTGTTCAAAGGATACATTTTTAATAAATTCTTATTTTCGCAAAAGTCTAAGGGGACCAAGCACTAGATTTTTTAAAAATAGCCCAGAATCTGGACAGTCCAGCTAAACCTTTACGTTATATGAGAACGTCACCCTAGTTCCCATATAAGCTTAAATTTTCCCAAAAACAAAATCTTAAAATAATAATGTAATTTGATATTATAAGTAAAAGTAAAAGTTTTTATATTAGGCGAGACATAAATATCTTACTCTCAAACCCTGTAAGACTTTTTAATTTCAATTCATACTAAATCAATTCTAAGTGAAAATACAGCCGATTTACATGAAAGAAGCATCTTCATTAGTTTAACTATTTATTGCAACTACTTATTTCATAAGTTAAACTAAATATGTATTACTTTCCGCGAACATAGTGTGATAATAGTTGCTATCAATTCAAATGTGTGGTCTAGTGAAAAACACAATATTACCCAATGATAGTTAAAGCAATACTATATTAGCCTTCATTGAAGTATAAAAAATATTAAAGCGTTGCCATAGAATTGCATTTCAATTTTAAGTGAAACCCATAAATTAAAGCTCTTTTTCTCACGAAACTGACAGTATTTTTTAAATGGACTAATGCTATGATATATAAAGATAATCTCGAATTTGAGATATGCTTATGTATAGTGATGAGCATAAGCTGCTCTACAACTAAAGCACACAAACTCAAGCTGAAGCTTAACCTCTAAGGCTAAGCAAAAATATGCGTATAAGAGTTTATGGGCTTCTCTATTTAATACAGTCTGACCCCGATTTTAGCAACTCGTCGGCGCACAGAAAACCTATTGCTAAAATCGAGTTTTGCTAAAATCCGACTATGGGTTAAAAATTTCCACCAAATATTGATGATAATTTTTAATAATATTTACCCTATTTTGACGAATTCCATGTTATAATTGAAATTCATTTTCAATTTTTAATAAATTTTTAGACATTTTTCGAAAATTTAATTTTTAAATATAATTTTTGACGAAATCCAGACAAAAAATATTGTAGAAATCATAGAATTGCTAAAATCGAAACACTGTCAATGCTATGCGTGCTTTGAAAGTTAGTTGCTATAATCGGGGTTTTGCTAAAATCGGGTTTGCTATAATCGAATTTTGCTATAATCCGGGTGAATAAAATCGGGATCAGACTGTATCTGATTATTTAATAAGTAAAAAGTAACAAACTTTAAGAAAATATAAATCAGATTTAAGATATGATTTAAATTACTTAATGATTATTTTGATAATTAATAGTCTTATTTATCAATTAATTCATATTGTATTTAATAAACAAACATTTGAAACCAAAATTATATTTTGAATTAAAGGTAATATTTTTCAATAACTTCAAAGCTCAAGCGTTTAGTAAATATTAAGATAAATCTTAAGCCCAAACTAAAGCTTGAAAAAGTGAGCTTATGCTTATCGCTACTTATTTATAACACAACAATCACTGTATCATACATTGCTTTATATTCTATTATGTGTTTATATAACAATTGACAAAAAGCTTTCTCATAGAAAATAATAGCTTCTTATAAGTAAATATAATATGTATAACAAATATCTCTAAAAAGATTTTGTGCTTCTATTTATTAAAAATCCTTACGTAAGAGTAACAATACTATCATACAATGTGTAAACTAATGAGGTTTCATATTTTAAAAATTTATTTCTCAAAAACTAATGAATATTTTTATATAAAATTTTTTTTTAAATAAAGAGGGATAATGGAAGATTTTTTTTCTTTTCATTCGATATTTGTTTGGATAAACAATTGCTCCGCTACAGTTGAATTAGTTAATATGGGCTTCTATTGGTGCACTGAAGCGTTATTTAGGAGTCAAAGCAAAAAATACTCAAATTATATTAGATTGCAGCGCAAACATTGATGCGACTGTGAGACGATCTCAGGAGAGTATTTTTACAAATCTTGGAGATTTTTTGCTTTTAATGTAAAACCTCTTTAGTTTACACACTGTAGCTGACGGATAATAAAAAAAAGTTATTTAGGAAATACTTAGATGTTAACAGAGAAGAGAGAATTGAAATTTTCACATCAATAGATTCAAAGTAAGCAAGAGATAGTAAAATGTGAAATTGAGAAATATTTTTAGTGTAGTCAACATATTGAGTATGCGCTCGAATAATATACAGTATATCGTCGGTTGAGTTCTATAAAGTCGTAACTCTAAAAGTATAATTTTGAGGAAAATTAGTTTTAAATTTTTGAACCAGTGTACTCACAATGAGATACGATTATATAGAATTGTAGGCTATGTTGTAATTAAATCGAATTTTTCGAATTAGATATGAGGGTTAGTTAGTTCTTCTGAAAAATGTATCAAAAACTAGCAATAACTCAGTTTTCGAAAGTTTTTGATTTACGACTTTCTAGAACTCAACCGACGATATATATTATAGAAAAGATGCGAAAAATAGTCAGATTAGAGGATGTGAATGAATATATCGTATATAAAAAAGATTTCATATTTAGAGCTATTAAATAATAATTGTTTATTATGAAAAAACACTAATTTTTATGCTTGTTACATTAAAATTAACAATATATTATAAAATGATTAGATATGTGATAATGTTTTTTGGTATTAATTGTAATAATAAATGGATCGCAAACTTTTTAACTGGTTTAACAATTATGATATTCTCATTGATATTAATTGAAATTACATTCGCTATTAATTTGAGCGACAACATAAATGTGTTAATTTTGAAGATTTGCTTCTGGGTAATATTTGCCTCAAATTTAATTTCATTTTTAATATTAAAATTAAACTCAACTAAAATTTTTAATTTGTATAATAAACTAATAGACTATGAGATAAAGAGCTTTATTGGAGGAACAAATAACTTATTTTCAACTATAATCTCAATATTAGTTATTATAATACTATCTGTGAATTCGAGTGCTTTTTATTTTTCAAATTTAAAATTTAAAAAAATTCTTAAGAAATTAGAAGAAAATCATGATTATTTACGAATCGATCAAAAATTTCGTGTATTTGTTATAAACTATTATATCTATTCGTGGATAATAATACTTCCGTTACTTTATTTTCAGTTTATCTCTCGATACATAACAATAATAAACTTTTTCATACAAGAAATTAAACGCAAAGTCAATAAACCTGATAAAAATGTTTTAATACTAACGCAGAGAACTATTTATGATATCACAGAATTTCGAAGTGATTTTAATAAAAACATTAATATTGTTAAATATTTTATAATAATTGAAATTGTGACAATTTCATTTTTAGCTTTACATACTTTGTTTTATAGCTGCTATAATCACATCAATAATAATTGTTGTGTTTTAGCGTTTTTTGTTTTATATTTTGCGCACATTATATGGACAATGAATTCTGGGTTAAGTGTTCTGAAAATAGAAGAGGAATTAACTTTCAATCTCAATAAATGGCAAGCTTTGGAAACAGAAGGCCTTTGTTCTATTGAAATGATAGTGCTCGAGAAGACTGTTGAACACTTTATTGATATTTTTGGCAACAATGTAAATGTTATTTAAAGAAAAGAAAAATTAAAATTAAAAAGTCCACACCTCTGGTCTTGGGATTGCATTCCCTTTAATTGTTGCCAAATTGAGGGTAAGTCTGCCCATGACCAGGGGTATAGATTTTTTAATTCCCAAACTGTAATATATACCTATAAAATTTTAAAAGTAGTCAGCCTTTGAATTCCTGTCAATAGTTTGCAATTAAGGGGAAATTAAAAGCAACGACAAGATGTCTACTTCTATGATTTTACAGGCATACATGCTAAAATTGGGTTGTTTTCGAGTAATTCATAAGTCACTAGAATATACCCAACTAAAACATGCTCCAACTAAAAATCTTACTAACTGTATATCTCTGGGCTAAATGTAAGACAAACTGAAGTAGTTTCGCTGTATAAAATATCATTCATTCATTCATTCATTTTCGGGTCAGCTTTTCCGTTAGGGCCGCGGAGTTAAACCCTAAATCATTTTAAGCTAAACTACAAAATCTGTTATTTTCTTTGAAAAAAAACAAGAGATCTATAGCTCTTTTAGACTTAGAACATATTATTGTCTTATACATAACGATGTGGGTCTCATTCATTTATTCATTCAATTTTGTATACAATATTATATTTGTTTATTTCATTTAAAATAAATAATTATAATAATACAATCTGTCTTTAAAATAAATATTTAATGTAATACATGATCACATATATTGTTATTTTGTCTGTTGATTTAAGTTTCACTTTATTGAATCAAATTATGAACAAATAAAATTTATAATTATTTATTTAGTTTAAATGTATGTCGACTTACTGTGTAAAATTAAATGCACAGAGAAAAATATTTGATAGTTCAAATTGAATAGACGTAAAGCTTTTTAAACAGAATGTCTGTTTTTTAAAAATAAATGTACTAGATAACACATTAAAAACTTATCTTGATACTTGTTGCCGAACATTTTTCTAACTTAGTGGTATATAAAATATTGTTTTTATCAAAAGATAAAATGTATAATAAATATAATAAATTCATATATGTTTATTCATTGTTATCCAAAGTTAGCGTTGCCAACTCTTCTGTGTGTAATTCCTTAACTTTCAGCATATTTATCAATTTTTTCCTGGACATTCCGGGATACAAACATTAATGAACTTTTAGCAATGCTTATAATGTGGATTCTATTATTCTATTCCGGGACATACATGGGAAGGCTCATCTCTGTGGCCGGGACAAAATGGTCGATTGTTATAAAATTTTGAAAATTAATATAATATCCATATAGATTTTATATCCAGTTTAAATAGTTCCCTCATAACTCTACAATTGCTTGTAAATTATTAAATTTTAAAAAATGTTTATATAAGTATCAATAAATGATAAAAAAATATGAAAATGGTTTAAGCGTTTCAACAAAAATAAATAATTTATGTATTTCTAGAAATTTAACTTATTTCATTTTACTATGTAACTCATAAGTGCAACATTTCGTGATAGAATTTTGCGAAACCATAAAAATAGAAAAAATCTGTTATTTTATTAACTCAAAATGAAACATTTTATTATAATCTAATTCCACCATAAAATCAGAGAAAACGCGAAGTATATATATATATATTTATGTATGAATAAAGGTTTATTTTCGCTTAATTGAAAAGGTGTAAAAAAGTACCGTAGATACCGTTTATTGATGGATAGTCGGTTGTTATGTATGAGGTTGTTAGTTAAAACATATACTGTGTATATACTTATTTTCTTTCAATGCATGTGCATTTGTTTATATATATATATATATTTTAATCATTCCTTAGTTATATCCGTGCGCATCACTTACTCCTGTTGCCGTGATACTTTTTTAAATCTACTGTAAATTACATATGCTATTCTCACGAACATGTATGACAGACATAGAAAAGGGTGATTTGAGAGGGTGTACATTCCCTCATATTTTTTATCTTTAAAGTCCCAAAATTTTAATTCCTCCTAGCTCAGTGTCTTAGCTTATTTTGATGTGTGAGTACTTTAAGATTACAAAAAATAGTTTTAAAAGATATACAGTAGAATCTCGTTATAATGAACGACCATATGCAAGAGAAATCTGTTCACTATATCCGGAGTTAACACTATAACATTAGAGGGTATAGTGAACCAAATTTTGGGTCTAAAACTGTTCACTATATCGAGAGATTCACTATATCCGACTTCACTATAACGAGAGCCTACTGTATAAGCAAAAATTTATAATCAAAATTAGGTATTAAAATATTAGCCATTAACAAGTTTATTAAAAGTTTTTAAATTAGTTTAAATCCATATAACTAGCGATAAATAATTAAAAATATTTGAGTCAAAATAAAAGAATGATTTCTCACATTTACTATATAAGTCAAAAATTTCTTTAGATTTTATAAAGATATATACTTAACTGTGAGGCTTATTAATTGAACCGATTTCCATAAGAAGAGCCTATGAGTATAGCACTTTATATATACTCATAGACCCTTCTTATGGAAATCGGTTTAATTAGCGGACAAATATAAAATATTTCCTATATTTAATAGTAATGTCTAGAGTTTAAACTTTTTACGATTTGAATGAAAGTTGTTAATAAATAAGGCCTAAAATATAAAATATGAGTTTCAAGCTTTAAAAAATTATCATCTAAAGTTGAATACAACTAATGTTTAAAAGAGATAAGAAGGCGTGCATGCAATAATGTTTTGTAAATTTAGTCTTTTTATCTTTATTTATCACTTATCTATTTCAATACTCATACCCCTCTTATTTTACAGTACTTACTGTTAGTGTTTATTAAAGTTATATATTGCCGCCCTTCAAGTGTACACACATTTGATTAAAAATATTCAACCAAGCTGAATTTCCTGTGTATTAATATATACATTTGTGTCATAATATTTATATGTTAAATTGCAATATTTTATTATATTCTACTATATTTATATTATCAGTAATTTAATATCTCGTTTTGACGCTTATTAAAAGATAATTAAAAGATAATTAACAGTAAAATGTAAAAGAGTGGCAAAATTTTGACATTTTCAGTCTCAAATCAACAAATAGAAATTATACAGCGGAAAACAGATATCTATACAGTTGTAAATTCTATTTTTAATACTGGTATTATTTTTAATTTACATACTAATTAAAAATAAGGTGTTTCTTCTAAATATTTACCTGTAAAAAGTAATCCATATTAAAAATTCTTTAATATAAAGTAGATTTATACTTTAAGTAAGAAAGAGCAAAATGAATTATAATTAATGCCAAATTTTTATAAAAAAATATTTAATGTTTAGAGTAGAATAAAATAAAGCAATCTCATTTTTTTCTTAAAGTTTAATTATAAATGCATGTTAAAGTGGAAAATGCAAATTTTTATTATTACGCACAAAATAACATTCCTTTACTTTAAAATTAACAACAACCCAGCGAAAAATTTTGGATTAAGAATGAGATTTTCATTAATAATTTCATTTTCATTCGCTTTTATTAAATTTTATTTTAATTCTTTTTAATTTACAAAATATTAATTTTAATTGAGAAAAAGTTTTCTCCTTGAATCTTTAGAAATCTTAATATACATAGCATTAATATGTGTTAGAGAGAGCATACTGATGGATTTCAATTAAATTTTTATGTTTTTTGGGTGAAGCTTTTTGGAATTTAATATAAGCCCAGGGCTTATGATTTTGAATATATTAAAAAAAATTTTAAACACTATAATTTTAACATAGGCGAAAAGAAGTTGGTCACTTACCCGTTAAACAGCTTCGCGGCTCGACACTTGCTCTACTCGACAATTCTTAACCTAACCCAATCTTACTTTTATAACAGTTAGTCATAACTATACCCATAAATAACACATATATTTGTTTTATACATTCAGTTGGGCAAGTGTCAGCCACCCAGCTTTAATAATTAGAGCTTCAACATCGTGAGTTAAGCACTTTAAAACTCCCAATAGCAATGATAATTACAAGAATTTTGCTAAAGTTTTTGTTTAAATTTTCATTAAATAATTTTCCTTAATTAAAGCCCATTTTCATATTATAATCCCATGGGGTCCTATAGGGAGTGGAATTTTATTCCGCGCTTACCGGTAGTTAGAGTTACTTTCATTTCACTAATAAATTATTGAACATTATTTTTATTATTCTCAACCAATGTAATTCAAATCGGCACAAGATAAATTTTGTTAAATTATAAAGTTTATATTATTTTTATTGATACGTTATTTACAAATAATTGTATTTAAAAATATATAACTTATATACTTTTCAGGAAATGATATATTTTAAACCCAGTTTAAGTTTAAAACAATAAAATTTGTAATAAAGAGTTTCATTGTGACGCAGCGGAAAAGGCTGCCTTAACCATGATCTATATGTCTTGGGTTCAAATTCCACTCGACTCGCTGTTATTTTGATTGCGATATGTCTACCATATTTCAATTTTTTTCTAACATGGCCCAAATCCTTGTACCGTTGGCACACGTGAGAATCCCAGTAAAAACCTCACCTAAACCAATTTCAACATTGGGGCGATTTATGGAAATGGAGTCGGCTGAAGAAATAATATATTTTTTAATTATAATTTAATTTTTATTAAATAAATATTATTGTTTTTGATATTTTATTTTTTTATTGTGAATTTTGTATTATAAAAACTTTTATTTGATTTTAAAAATTAATATAATATTTTTATTTTTTTTGTTCTTCAGAATTTAGTATTAAAGCTAAATATTCGTTTGAAAAAAAATTTAAACATAAGATTGGGATGTTTTTTGCATATTTGCATACAATTTTTATACAGATAAACTCCTCTTATTTCACTTCCCGTAATTGCACAACTCCTTTATTTTCACAGTTAGACTCAGTCCCATTTTGGACCCTATGTTAAAGATAGGCTTTAATTGCACACTCCTCTATCTTCACAGTGCAGGTGATATTGAAGGTACATTTCTATACATACAATATATTAATAAATCCTCTAATTTCACATAAGATCTATTGTTAAGTATTTTCTGTAGGAAAATTTACATATAATTGAGCTTTGCTATTGAAACCTGTTTTAATCAAATGAAGTTATACAGTATTTTATGTAAAAAATGAGTTATATATACAAATAAAACTTTTGAGCATATAAAAATACTTGTTTTTTGTACACAAATACAAGTTTAATTAAAGATTAATAAATTAAATCTGCATTAGATGAATTCAACATAGCTATTAATCAAATTCATCAATTGTGAAATTTTCTCATAAAATATAGTTAAATAAATAGATCAAAATTAAAGAAAATTTTCCTTTAATTTCACATATCCTCTAATTTCACATAAGTTGATCGGTCCCAACTGTGTGCAATTAGAGGAGTTTATCTGTATTCATGCATTGAACCAAAGTTTCATTCAGGGCGTATGATTAAATCTATTTTTCTAACTCTGTACAGGCATTAATTGTTCATTGTTAAAAAAATAATAGACAAAGTAAAAGTTATTATTAATTTGAAAATTTTCTTAATTATATTAAATCTAATCCTTTCATAAGTTCATTAAGATTTGGTAAAATTAAAATAATAAAATTACAATTTGTGTTTGTAATAACCAGAGCCAGTGTAATAAAATTGGTTACACAACAGTATTTATATTATTTGTTTGTTTTAATAGTTAAATCGAAATAAAAAGAAAATTAGAGAAATAATTAGGTAGAATTAGTAAAAGAATTCGTAAAAAAGTCTCAGAAAGTAAATTAATGTATTCATTGATTTTCAGAATTCTCAAGAGAACCCACTTAGCATTAGAGGTTGACAAATGGATTCACTGCAATTTTTAATACACATTATACCCGATTTACTAGAATTTAATCTTACAGTAAAAGAAAAAAGAAATGCCTAATTTCGAAACTTTTAAGTAATGCTGCGACTAGTTCTTACATTTTCGAACCAAAAGCTCTGTAATTTAAAATTATAGTTTGGTTTCGTACACAAAAGTAAGAACTCGTCGCAGCATTAATTAAAAGATTTGAGCCCTTTCTTTTGTTATTGACTATACAATATATGCCACTAAAACATTTGTATTTTATTGAGTAATAAAACCTAATCAACAGCTATACGATTAACTTGCGAATTATATACAGTACCCCTTTTCAAATGTTATAATCCGTTAAAATTATTTATTAACAGTAAATTGCAGTCAATAAACATGAAATAAATAGTGAAACCGGTGGTTACCTGCACTATCGTCATAACAATAATCAGATGTATAAATATAAAAGAGATTAACCATAATATTAAAAGAATAATACACTGAAGAATAAATTTTTGCCATGATTTTCCACTAAAACAATTTGTAATAAATTCGTTGCATATTTTGAATGCTTTAATGAGTTTTTGTCTATTCAAAGCTTATGGCACATAAAAGTATTTAATTTGTAATATTTATCTGTCTTTGTTTATTATTTTAGCTTAGAGCTTTGTCTAACCTAAGCTTACTGAGCTTTTAGAGTAACCTCAAATATTTAAGCTTAATTCTATTTATTTTGAGCTTGAGTTTAAAGTTTATCTAAACTCAAACTCAAATAAAGTAATTTTTCTGAAAAAATTAAACTCAAAAAACTCAAATGAAATTTTAAATCTTTAAAAAAACTTGAACTCAAACTCAAATTCAAAATAAAATTTTAAAAAACTTAAACTCAAATGATTTGAGTTAAATACTAAGAAATAAATTCTAAGATATTCATATTCGGGCCCGCATTTCCTTTAGGGTCGCCGAGTTAAACCCCGAAGGAGCCCACGCCATTTATCGCGGTCTTCCGCCACGGACATTATATCGGGCCAGTCTGCCAGGGAAAGTCTCTCAAAGCAGATATGGGACAAGTTGTCCTTCCATCTTCTCCGAGGGTGACCCCTGGGTCTGATGCCGACTGGACTTGAAAGACTTGACTAAGATATTCAAGAAAGAAATTTTATGATAAGAAATTCCAATCTTAATCCTTAACTTTATATGCATTTAAAATATTTCTTAATCCTTTATTTTATAACAATCATTAATTCATATAAAATTAGTGTCAAATTATGTTTATATACTGTAAAATAGATGAGAATTTTTGATTTTTTACATCTCGCCGAGGTATCGCCTAATGCAGTATAATCTCGTCTCGTATTTAAACAAAATTTTACATCTCATCGGATTAGAGCGAGATTTATTGTAATCTTCTAATTACTCAATTAGGACAACTGTTTTACTTTACTATATTTTAATTAGAAATCATTCTTTCTTTTCAATTGTAAAAAATTATTTTTTTACCAAAAAAACTCACTTTCAAATAAATTTTCTGATACGAGACAAGATCTCGTTCTCATGTCTACTGTACATTAAATAATTTATTAATCTTTAAATTTGATGCTAATGTTTGTGTGAAAAACTCAAATGAACTTAAACTTAAACTCAAAATAAACTCAAATTCAAAAACTTGAACTCAAATAAACTTAAATGAAAATTATCCAAAAAAACTTAAACTCAAACTAAAACAAATATTTAAAATTCAAAAACTTAAACTTAAATTCAATATTTTCAAACTCAAATTAATTAAAGTTTAAAAACTCAAATGGTCTGCTGGCAATACTGAGATACTTTTTGGCCAATTTTGCAATTCTAGGGAACTTTCAATATTTTCCTTATATTCCTGTCCCTATACTGTCCAGTTTTGGAATCAATTTCACCTGATCACCCTACATATAATTATCAGAGACAGAAATAGAGCAAAAGAGTAGTGGTAACTTTATAAGAGTTAAACCAGTTTTATACTCTCTTTTCAAATAGCACTTTATGTAATGAACTCGCAGTGAATTGTCTTTATATTAGTTTTCAAATATAAATTATGTAACTTAAACGTGAGATAATTTTGTACCACACAACTCTTGCAATGCCTAATTTATCATTATAGAATTTTTTTCAACTTTGCACCCACATAAATATTTACGTTACATATTTAATGTCAATATAAAGGCAACTTTGCCATATTTTGTTGCATATCTTACTGGTTTTATTGTTTTACTATTAATAATGATAATAAAAATTATTTGCGTTTAACTATTTTTATAAATTACTATTTATTAATAATAATTATGGAAAATAATGATTCATTCGTGTAATAGATTTGTATAACAAGTTTTAAAAATACGTTTAATAGAGTCAAATAAAGTTGTTGTTCATATTTTAAAAATTTAAATGATATTAAAAAAGTGAAATTAAATTTATTTTTATTAAACACATTTTCAGGTATATTTAGAATATTTTTTATAAAATAACATTTATTTGATATGATATATAGGAATTCTAATTTAGAAAATTAAACTGTTAACTGAGATCATAATGAGATATCTTTTTTAGCAAATAACTATATTCTCTATGTTAACCTTTTAATAATAGTTTACTTTATGAACATTTAATTAAATATTATTGATAGAAACAATACAAATAATAAAAATATATTTTTATGGTATTTCACTTTTAAACTTAAGAAAAATTTTCTTTTATATTTGCGTTAAAGTTGAGAATCAAAAAATTATTAGTGAATACACTATTATTTTATTAATTTTTTTATTCACACTTTAAATTTTTAGCAAAATTTAAACGTACTTTTATCGCATGTTTGGCAGGCATTAACATTTTCAAGATTTCTTGTATTTATTAAATATCTATTTTATTGAGGACGATAAATAATTTTCTCCAAAAAATATAACTGTTTGATCTTAACTGTTGATATTTTTTTAATCTTTATGTTTATTACAATGATATTTCTATATTAGTATTGAAGTTATGAGCTTTAGTTTTAGTAAAAAACCTTTACTGTTTTAAAACTTATTATTTCTTTAATTATGTTCTTTAAATACTATATAAGTACTTACGAGTACTCTTTACTGAAAAGGATTTCTTTATGAATAACAACTTTAAAAAATTGGTAATTTTTATAAAACATTTACTTAAAAAAACTAATTTCAAATTAAAAATAAAAATCTATTCCCTTATCTACAAGCGCTATAACTAGAATATAACCGACTATTAATACTTGTAAGATCAATATTCAAGACATTCAAATTAGATTTTTAAGACAAATTTAACACTTATTTTAATATAACTATCTTTATAGTTATAAAATTACAAAAAATGATCTAATTATTAATTTTAATAGATATTAATTAATACAAAGGAGTAAGGATTAATAAGACATTGTGAGAGGGCGGGGGAATTTTAGGTTCCGAAAAATTAGTAAATGTGATGACACATAAAATATTAAATTATAAAATTTCAAATCCTCAATACAAAAAAGGAAACTATTTTTAAAAAAATCGAGAAAAATTGTATGATAGAGCATTTTGCATATAACAAAATATTCACTGCTTTGTCAGGTTATAACGTTTAATCCAAACATAAATGTTTTCATGATGTTTTTAACCCTGACAATCACATTTTCCCTATGTTAAATACACATATTATTAAAATGTTATCCGATTCCAAATTTTGAGTTACTTTGGTATAAAATATTTTAAATGTGTATATTGGATTAAATCATAAAAAATTAATTTTTAGTTAACCCAACACTGTTAAAGAAAATTACAAAATAATTATTATCACGTGACTGTAAGCATAAAAAATTTTAATAATTTAATATTTAATGTGTCACCACATTTACTAATTTTTAAGAACCTAAAATCGCCCCGCCCTCTCACAATGTCTTATCAATCCTTACTCCTTTAAAAAACACTATATATTTAATAAAATAAATTTTTATTTGCAGTATACTCTCTTTTAATGGAATGAAATAATGAATATCTATAGTAAACACCAATAAATTCAAAGCTATACTTTAGGACTAATAATAAAAACGTCTCAGTTTAAATTTAATTTAAAGTTGCATTTGACCGTTTATTATAACGCGTTAACAGTTTTTTGTATTTAAATTAATTATTTTAAACTATTCAACATTACATAGATTTCGGAAATAAGTAAAATTATCCAAAAATGCAAAATATTTTCAATAAAAGCAAACTTTACAAAAGATTGAATGAATATTTTGACCAAAATATAAAATTGTCATTTATTTCACACATGGATTTAATAATAATTACAAAACATGATATACTATACAAATTTGAAAATAGTGATGAAATGAGCGCATTATTGGCTTTCAGCGAAGATAATTCAATGATAGAATCAATGATTGAAAAGGAATTATGCTCTAAAGGGATCAATAATTTTTCACACGGAGACGTGCATTCATTTGCTATGAATGATAAAAATGAAATTTATTGTTGGGGTGTCAATGGATCCGGACAACTGGGAAATGGAGTAAATGATATAAATGTTAACGACGAATATTTATATAATGAACCAAAATTAAACACTTATTTAAGTAATAAAAATATTGTTAATATAAAATGCGGTCGTGAACATTCACTTGCATTGACGGATACCGGTGTTATCTATGCCTGGGGTTGGAATAGAAATGGACAAATAGGTAATGGAAGTGAAGAAAAATTTCACTCGGAACCGGTTACAGTGAATGCATTTAATGAAGAAAAAGTTATTCAAATTTCATGCGGTGCCTATCATTCAATGGCAATTACCGAAAGTGGACGTGTTTTCAGTTGGGAATATAATTTATACGGACAATTAGGGTTTAAAAATACAAAAGACGTTGATAGACCTTATTTAATTGCAAAAAAGATAGATAGGCCTCAACTTATTGACAATTTTGGCGATAATGCAAATCAAATTAAGATTGAGAAAGTCAGTTGTGGTCCTAATCATAGTTTATTGCTATCAAGCGCTGGAGATATTTATGCTTTCGGTGCAAATCATTTTGGACAGATTGGGAACGGGAGTGAAGACACTCAGTGGTCACCTTTGAAATTAGATATAAGTTCGAAAAAGATTATTGACATCGCTTCTCATTTTCAGTTTGATATCTCAATTGCATTAACCGAAAATAGTATTTATGTTTGGGGAAAGTTTAGCGAAAATGTTATCGAAAGAATACCTAAAGAGACAAATTTTCTATCAGTGAATGATATCTTCCTCAATCTTTTTGGAATAACTTTTGAACCTATGTTTGAAACTCTTTGTTTGAAAAATGATTTTTTAAAAGACGGCAAATATAAGCAACAATATAATGAGGTTCGAAAAGTTGGCGAAGGAAGCTATGGATTAGTTTTTGAAGTTGAGCATAAATCTCATGATAAAACTCATTATGCGATTAAAAAGATTGTATTTCAAAACAATAATGCGCACGAATTTATGAAAGAATTTCAGATTTCTTTACAATTTTTAGAAAAAATAACTGACAAAAGCGAATATATAGTGAGGTTTCGTAGCGCGTGGTTTGAAAATAATTATAATCCTATAAATGGGCGTAAAAAGGAAAATGAACTCGTATTACACATTGAAATGGAATTGTGTGATCACTCTTTAACAGATATTATCGAACAAATTAAAAAAGACATAAATTTATTACAAAGCGAAACACTGACTATAATAGGTTTCTTTATTTCATGTGAAATATTCAATGAAATACTAGAAGGTGTTAATTATTTGCATAAACAGAAACCTCCTCTTATTCATAGAGATATAAAACCAGGAAATATTTTGCTGAAAAAAGGATTGAATGGAAAATTTGTAAAAATAGCTGATTTTGGTTTAGTCACCATTCATGACTTGGCTGACAAGACTCACGAGCAAGATGTAGGGTCTTTTGAATACATGGCGCCTGAAGTTGAAAATAGTGAGATATATGACGTAAAATCGGATATTTATAGCTTAGGAGTTATTATGCAACACTTATTCTATTTATCTGATGATAAAAGGTATGCTTATAATTATCAGCATTAATAGTTATCTACCATTTAATTATTTGATTAATTTTTTTGTTAGTCTACTATTGAATGCAAAAGTAAAGGGGATGTCGTCCTTAAGATATATACTTACCTGTAAAACATATAATATAAACTTAATGGAAAACAGTGTTATACATGAAAGTAT
>JAQGCH010000796.1:0-19503 GCA_034699485.1 Nanhermannia elegantula | reverse complement strand
CGTAATTGTTGTGATTGATTAGTGTTTCGATCATACGTCTGATTCACGTATTAATAATAGAAATAAAACAAATTTTTTAATTAACACTAAAATGTAATTTAGTGTAACAGTAATTGATATTTAAATAGAAACAATTATTAGAAATAATAAAATCTTCATAGAATTAAAAGTGAAGTATAGGTAAGAAAAAATCGAATCAAATAAGTCTCCAAATATCGCACCGATTGCATAAATTTTTTGCTCTAAAAATACTAATAATTATTGCAAAAAAAGATAGTTATTTAAGAAATAATTTTCATTTATTGTATGCATTCAAGTGATGACTAAGAGAAAGAGTGAGTTATTAATAAACTAATTATTTGTATACAAATATCTTAATTATCCTAATTTTCTAAATATATTTTATTTAATAATTAATTAAATTGTTTTAAAATAGCTTTTGTTTTGACCCAAATCACAGCCATTAATAAGAGTTCACTTTCATTACTGTTTTGTACCCAAGACTTCACTTCCATCTCAATTAAACATTAATTTAATTGCTCTTAAAGTTGGTTAAGGTTTATGTCAAGACGTAAGATGATTATAATGAATGGTGTGATGAGTGGTCTCTACAAGAGTTAACCATTTTTATTAATGACTGTTTGCCTTTTATGTTAAGTATTATCTGTTTTATTAATTAATAAATTCCTTTAAAGATCGAAAGCGTACTAATAGTGAAATGTCTGTCGATATGGATCGCAATGCTTTCGGCGATGATTTTCTTGAAAATTTTGAGACAACTATCAGCAGAATATTCGCCGAGAATATGGTGCAGATGTCTCACGAAGAATACATGAAGTTCTATACGTATGTAATATTTTTAGTTCAAATCACAGATTAGTCACAGTTAGAGATTTGTCGATATATTGTGTTTAGTGTTAATCATTTTCCATTCAGTTGGTTATTATGTCTATGTATTGAATAATAACTATTATTTGAATTAAAGGCTAATTCACGACAAATGCACTAATATGAGGGGCGACTCGAATGGTATGCATAGAGCTCATGGAAATAGCCCTCAAATGAATGTTAAGCAGAAGATTTACAACAGAATTAAGGACTTTTTCAGGGAACACATTGACAGTCTTCGAGACCAATGCAATAAATATCCCGACGAAGAAACTCTGCTCTTGTTTTACACAAAGCAATGGGAAGATTACAAGTTCTCGAGTAAAGTATTGAACGGTGTCTGCAGTTATATTAATCGCTATTATTGTAACAGTTCTAATGAGCTGTATATCCATGAGATAAATACGGTATTAAATGTTTTGAGCATTACTTTGCTTTTTATATGATTTGATTACAAATGAATTCCTCAATTGTTTTGTTTATATTTAATTAATAGTTAGCAAAGATTGAATGGCGAGACAGCCTTTTGCATGATTTTGGCGCAAAAGTATCGAACTGTGTCTTGAAATTGATTGAAAAGGACAGAAAAGGGGAAATCATTAACACCCGATTAGTCAGTGGTGTTGTCGACTGTTTCGGTGATTATTTTGTTTATTAATTATTGAATAGTTTTTAAATAGATTTTATTTCAGTTGAATTGAGTTATGTCGGCAAAGATGTCGATGAGAATGCGGCCAAAGTTTTTGAAAACTCCTTCCAGAAGCCATTCATAGAACAAACCGATGCCTTCTATATGAATGAGAGCGCGAGCTTTCTCGAGAGTCACAGCTTTACTGAATATATGAGTAGATGTACCGCTCGTTTAGAGCAAGAGAACCAAAGAGTCAAACGTTATCTCAATGAAACACTTCTGGAGCCTCTCATAAAGACTGTAGAGAATGCGTTAATTGTTAAGCAAATCGATCGGTTCATTAAAGAATTTCAAGAACTGCTGATTGGAAATCGTGTCGAACGTAAGGATAACTTAATTTGAAACAATAGATGGATTTTAATTTATAAATGATTTCTCTTAATTACATATTTAAAGAGTTGGCGACTTTGTATCAACTCGTAATACGCGTCCCCTCTGCTATTCAACAGCTTTGCGACTATTTTGAGATACATGTTAAAAAACAAGGGTACACGGCTATTGAGGCAGTTGTTTTTAATGCAATCAATGAGCCCAAGCTTTACATTAATACCGTTTGGGATGTATTTTCAAAGCATAAGAGTTTAGTCGAAAAATCGCTCGCATCTGATCCCTCATTCTTTAAAGCGTTAGATTCGGTGAGTTTAGCTGTAATTATAACAATTTTATAAACTTATTAATTGATCTCAACTCATGTTAGGCCTCAATGAGTTTCATCAATGAAAATGCTGTAACTCTTAAAGCAAAAACTTCTAAGAAAACGCCTGAACTATTAGCAAAATATTGCGATATGTTATTGAGAAATCGTGAAAAAACAATGGACGCCACAGAACTGGAGACCTTATTAGCACAAGCGGTACACATAATATCTATTTATTAACTTAATTATTAGAATTTTATTAAAATTGTTTTTTCTAATGTGTATCTATTAATAAAAAGGTGGAAATATTCAAATTTATCAAAGATAAAGACGTATTCAACAACTTTTATCTGAGACAATTAGCGCATCGACTCTTACAAGACCTGTCGGAGAGCAATGATGCCGAGGCCAGTATTCTCAGTAAATTAAAGGTACGATTATTATATCCAATGATTAAAATGCTGTTACTATTGAGTGTTAATTAAATTTTTAGGAAACGTGTGGTGTTGAATATACCTCTAAATTGCAGCGTATCTTCCAAGACGTTGAACTCAGTAAAGAACTGAATGACACCTTTAAAAGTAAAATTCAAGGCAGCAATTTAGCCGGTATTGTTGTTTTACACTTTCATAATAGAAATGGTGACTAAACCTTTGTTTTACTCCTACATTAGTTGATTTCTCTGTCAAAGTGATCAGTGCCAGTGCTTCGCCATTTTCTGTTAAAGATTGTAAATTCATTTTACCGCAAGAAGTAATACATTTAAATCTTAGTTTAATACATTTGTTTAATTTGATTAAATGATGTTTCAGTTGGAGTCGAGTATATCAGCGTATTCAGCCTTTTATATAAATAAGTTTCAGGGACGGAAGTTGACCTGGCTTTACAACCTCTCCAAAGGCGAATTCATCACCACATGCTTTAGAAATAAATACACTTTTGTTGTAAGTCTTTAGTTGTTGTACCGCTTTTGTGGTCGTTTATGGGCTTCCCTTAACTTTAATCTTTTTTGAAAGGCGTCTGCGTTTCAGATGGCAATTATGCTTCAGTATAATGTTTATGACTCTTTGACTATTCAACAAATACAAAAGAATACTGATATTACATTAGAAATAGTGATCGAAGTCCTCAAAATTTTGCTTAAAGTGAAACTGTTATTATCTGATCACTATATTGAGACCAAAGACGACAAACAAAATGATACCGTTGTGTTGAAGCCTGAATATGAAATCAAACTGAACAAGGATTACAAGAATAAGAGATTCAGATTGAATATAAATATGCCGATCAAGTCTGTGACTAATGAGGAGGACAAGCGAACGCACCAACAGATCGATGAGAACAGGAAATATGTGGTCGAAGTGAGTCAAACATGATTTACATTATTTTTGCATTTTTTAAACTCAATATTTTGAAAATTACTAAGGCTGTGATCGTTCGCATTATGAAAACGCGCAAAACATTAAAACATCAGGAATTAGTTGCAATTGTATTGGAGCAAATTGGAGCCAAATTTGCACCGACAGTGCCAATGATAAAAGTATGCATTGTTTAACTGAATTTGAATGAAATTAAACTAAACTTAATATACAAAACTATAGTAAATTATTACTCTATTTGAACAGAAAGCAATCGATGACTTGATATACAGAGAATATCTGGAACGCGCTCCCGGAGAGACTGATGTCTACGTCTATTTGGCATAAAAATGGCTTAGGATTGCAGTCCAAATATTTATTCACAAAATTATTTCACATTTAACTGATGGTCTTCGCGAACGGCACAAAGCATTTTCCATTATGAGCTCTTTTAATATATATTTTAATTAAAACTATATTATACTAATCATTACTAAAATATTTTGTGTATATTTAATTGAATCTCACACGTGAACGAGCATTCATATAGTTTTAAAAATAAGGTCTTTATTAAAAGAGCCCATAATGACAAATGCTTTGTGCCGTCCATTTATTGTATTGAAATGAAGCTTAATGTAAATAATTTTGATAAATAAAAATTAACAGCTAATCAATGTGCTCAACATGTAAATCATAGCTTAACTTTACTTCTTATCAAATTGTGTAACTAACAGTCATGTTAAGTGCCCGAGCATTAGGTGTTCAGTGGCGAGCACGTGCAAGAGCACTGAACCTCCGAGTACGAGCACCACGTATTAGCAAAACATATTTTGATATGTATGCAGAATAAATGTCTTAATATTTAAAACATTAATTTCATATCTAATGTGAATGGTATTCCATTAGTGAGTATCATATTTATCAAATGTATATAAGATTACAACTCAAATAAAATAAATTTTATGTTAAAAGTGTCTTAAATAATAAACTTTGATGACTGTGCTCGAGCACTATCTTCATTGGTGATAAAGACTTGTTGAAGGGTATAAGTAGTGAAGTGTTTCTCAAATTCAAAGTACATTTTTGAGGCTATTTCTCACTTCAGATAAATAAATGCTGACTCCAAATGATTGAGAAATCTCTGACTATAACTATTAGCAGACAATTACACGATTAGTATTGTTAAACAGTGTAAAAGATTTATTTCTAATTTAAAAAGTTTTATATTTGCCGCAAAAAAAGTTTTTTTAGGTTTAAAAACCTGTGAAGAGTTCTATCGATTGAACGAAAGCATGACTTTTAAAGAGACGTTTGTTTACCAAACAAAACATCAGTTTTAAAGCATTTTATATTTTATAATAAGTATTAATAATAACAATGAGAATAATTGGTTTAATAAGTGGTGGAAAAGACTCCACTTATTCAATGGTTTTGTGCGCCAGAAGTGGTCACCAATTGGTAGGTTTGGCTAATTTGGTGCCAAAGACTCTTCAAGAAGAGGACAGTTATATGTATCAAACGGTTGGTCACGAATGCATTCAATTATACTCAGAAGCCATGGATTTACCGCTTTTTAGGCGAACTATTTCTGGGAAAGCACTCAATACTGAGTTTGAATACAATGATAACGTCGTCGGCGATGAAGTGGAAGATCTGTTTGCGCTGTTGACTGACATCAAGAAAGAGATACCATTTGATGGGATTTGCGTCGGAGCCATACTTTCCAACTATCAAAGAGTTAGGGCTCAGAATGTTTGCGACCGATTGGGTATTCAAATGTTTGCTCCCATTTGGGAAAGAGATCAGACACCACTTCTTCAGGATATGATCAACGATGGCATCGATGCTATTCTTATAAAAGTGGCTGTCATTGGGTTAGAACCGGACAAACATTTGGGCAAAACTATTAAACATATGTTTCCTGTTTTGGTTCAACTCAAAGACAAGTATGGGATTAATGTTTGCGGTGAAGGCGGAGAATACGAAACACTCACTTTAGACTGTCCTCTGTTTAAGAAGAAGATTGTTCTGTATGTTAACTATTTGTCATTCAATTATTGATTTTTTGATTACTATTTTGATTATTGAAACTCTTGTAGAGATGAATACGAGACTGTCATACACTCTAACGATGCTTTCGCAAAAGTCGCTTACCTGAAACCAATCAAATTTCATTTGGAAGACAAATAAATTTATTTTCGTTACAAATTTTCAAAATTATTTAATCGTATGTTTGTATTTCATCAATAATAGTGGTAATAATAAAATACTTTTCATTATAACATTGATAAAGTAATTAAACATTAAATAAACTCTCAAATATTTTAGTGTTGAATAAGATTTGTTTGGATAAAGTTTTATGAAATTATTTATTAAGTATTGGTAATGAAGAGCATAGGTTAGCCTTAGCCTAGGCTCAGACAGGGCTCAGACTGTTGAGCCTGAGTATCCTGTGGGAAAAACTTGACAGAAAACTGTGATTATATAATATTATGTATATTTGATTTTCCCCCCTCAAAATATATACAAAACGAAGTCTAAAAATAAATTAGCGCCCAATAGCACATTGTAGAGCATAATATTAGACTAGCATAGGCTCGTCTCGCGCGTACTTTTCAAACATACTTTAGATTATGAAATTAAACTTTTTTAATATTAACCTTTATTATACTGCATTGAATTTGGTATCTGTTAATGATTTATTGTTTTATAGCTGACTAAGTGATCGCTTCCTTTTATTAATTAACTTGTTTTGATCACAGATCACATCCTGTTATTAAGTGCATTGTTTTAATAATTTTGTTACTGTACAGATTTTAATAGTTATTCAAAGTAATTAATAAGTTTGAATCATCTTTTCTAGAACTGTACGAACATTCCTTATTAAGCTATAAATTGAAATGTAAATTAAAACACTTTTGCAGTATGTCTTCGTTAAACTTTTTAATTAATAATATTATATGTTTTATTAACAAAATTCTCTACAATTTTATAAAATTTGTAAATTTACTAAGACTGTGCTCTCGCTCGGCACAAAATGCTCGAGCTTTTGAACATATCCGCATTCAATTAAACCAATGTAAACATTTACTGCCCAACAATTCTTTAATAAATGACCCACAAGTATGTCATGCCTCAGGAGTTAAACAGACACTAAGACCTCCATTTGATTCCAATTACTCACTGTTTCTATGCTGTAGTTATAGAATACTTGTATTTACAACAAATGATTGTCCGACACATCATGACGAAAGATATAATTTTTAAAAATTTAATATTAATTTGGATTATTTTTACATTAAAAATGTTTATTTATTCATTTAATTATTTAAGTATACTTTTTATAAAAAGCTTTGGACTATAAAAAACAATTATTTTAATTTCACAATTGTATTAAATCTAAATTATTTGTAAAAGTCTTTTAATAAATAAAAAATTAACAGCTGATAAAAGTTTTTTTGGCACAATATTTGTAATAATAGCTTAACTCTTAACTCTAGTGCTGTTTGTTTTATTAGGCACTCGATGACGCATATAATTTCTTGTATACCCGGCCGGCGGTTGACTCGTTCTGTAGTGTTCTTTAATTTCAATGAGCTTTGACTCGACATTTCCTAACAAAGGTCTGAGAGTGGAGTCTCCGTTCCAGCACTGCTCCATCAGAGCCCAACACTCGTCATCAAATTGAGGCAGCCTTTCAGGTCGTGCTCCTGTTGGGCATCAAATCATATAATGATTTAGAAGAACAATCACTATCACAACAATAACAATAATAATACCTTTTTTGACAACAGTCCACAATTGATCTTTGCTCTGGCATTGTTCGAAAACGTAGGGCAGTCTCACATGTCCGGCACATATGTACCAAAATAGTATACCAAATGCATAGACGTCAACCATTCCATCGTAACGACCAGAGAACAGTTCTGGAGCCATATGTATGGGAGTGCCCACTATTGACCCCGACATCATAGCCTCAGGTTTGCAAAACCCGAGATCTGTTATTTTCGCGCGATTTCGTTTGTCGAGTAATACATTCTTAAGCTTAATATCTCTGTGAACTAATCCCTGGCCGTGAAGGAAACGAATTCCATGGATTACATCAATAGCCACTTGAAGTCTTGCCAACCACTCGAGACCATTCTTAATGGCAGCGTATAAGTCACGGCTCATTCTGTCCATAATCAGCAGTACTGCGGGTGTAATACCTCCGCCATAAGTATAATCAATAACAGATCCGCGAATCTGTACAATCCTTTCGTGCTCTGGAATAGATCGGGTGTAATAGAACTCCATCGCTAAGTCGTTCCAGTGTTTGTCATCTGGGGGTACGACTGATTTTATAGCACAGGGAGAATAACCGGCCCATCGGTCACAAGAGTAGACCACTCCGTACTGACCCCTTCCGATCTCACGTCCCATCGCAGGCATTCCATGAATTATGACATCTATGAGTGAAGTCGACTCCAAAGCAAACCTCGCAAAGCCTGGCGCGTGGTTTTTGCGGACCTGTTCGCGCTTGTCGTCTGTCTTTCGCATTCGCCCCGTATGTAAGGCTTCTATAGAAATATAAAACAAAATTGTGATCAGAATATAAAATACTTAACTCCAGAAAGCGTCAAACGATTACCCAATTGTTTTAAAGAAGCAGCAAAATAATCGTGCGATAGCTTAAGCCTTTCCCTGAACTGCACACAAATACTTTTGGCCAATCGGGACTCACTCAGGCTTATAAGTATATCACTCGCAACCTTTTTCTTCCACTCGGAATCAACAGTCGGGTACGGTTTCCACGAGAGCGTTGACACCAATTGTTTCATTTTCTCCCACAAAACACGCAAAAAATTATAAGAAGTCTTGACATTAACCTCTATCTGATACGCAGCGTTCAGTATTTGTTTTAAGGCACTTGAAGTTTCCATTGATTCTCCCGCCTCTTGACATGACTTCTCTAAACACGATAAACACCTCTCAAGAGTACCAATGAATGAGTCGCGCATATAATCGACAGAACCCACTAATTTGGCGGCGATTGCACTGTTCAATAGAGTCAGGACTAAATCTTGTATCTCATCTGTACAGTTCTGTAATTCACGAGCGCTTACATTATTGAAATCAAGTATAGGATTTGTGAACTCATGATTTGCCGCTTGATTTAGAATATCAGAACGCATAAAATCAATCGCTTCTGTGATTAATTGTTTGATTTCTTCCTGTTTTCTGTTTGCGATTCCCATCAGTGATGAGAAGAGTTCTGCTTCGCGTTGTTTCGCATATTCAATGCGTTTTGGGGTGATTTGTAAATCCCATGTCATGTCATAAGCAGATAATATAAACATTCGAAGGCATTGATTATGCGATTCATTGAGTAGAGTCGCGGCTGAAACCAAATTAGATCTTAAAATATTACGGAAAAAGAGTAAAATTGATGAAAAGTTATTAAAATTTTCGACCAATTCTGATGTGACTTCAAAAAAATAATCACGTCGTGACTTTTTGGCTACAGATTCATTAGTTAGTTGTCCTCTCATATGAGATCGAATTTGATTCAAAAATCCCAGATTTGATAATTGTTGGTATAATGCCATTGAAGAAGAATCTCTGCGATAGCTATGAAATTGTGAATTTGGTAATGAAGATGAGGGCGGGACTAATGCAGAGAGTGGTGAAGAGGTGGGCGATGGTAATGGCTGTGATTGCTGTTTGAAATACCAGTGCTGTTGCGATTCCGTCAGCTCTGAAGTAGAAAATTCTGAAAAACTGGGAGAAGGCGATAGTGTCGGAGTTGGCATTTCTTTGGTCTTAACAAAAAATATGGGTATCTTTGGTTCGCGAACTTTCAAATCAGACAAATGTTGAACATCTATAGGCGTGAGGCACTCGTCTTCTCCTGCAATCGCATAGATTACGATCGGATTGATTTTCTCAAAACAACACTGATATATAGTCTCAAAATCTGTCAGCCCCGGAGACACTACTATCTGGACGTCATCTTTGAGCAAAGGGTGCGGTAGTTTTACTTCTAAAGTCGCCAAATGATAACCCGGATCTTTGACAGCACTGCCGTCTCCCTGTCTTAGCTCTAAATCCCTTTTAGGAATGGTGTGCCAGACCTGATCATAAACTGCCAAATGTTCGACTAATTCATAGCAATGCGCGACCGCTAATGAGACCACTGTTTGACTTCCATATAAGAATCTGATTGTACGCCACGGAGATATGCGGTCACAACTGTCCACCTGTTGTGGTATAAGTTATGTCAAAATTAATGCATATTTAGTGAAAATTGATTTAACACATACTGGAAGTAGAGTACAGCCCAACAGTTCATTAACAATAATAGCTTTAGCCCATGATTTTGAGCCCAGGATTACAATTCCGACCGGAGTCTCAATTATTTCGCGAATAAATTTTTCGTCTTCTTCTTTGAGACATATCTCTGAGAGTTGGTCTACAAAAATGATTTTCAATACTTATTCAATAAGAGCACAGCATATACTCATATATCGATCATTTATGAGCTGTTTATTTGAAGCCTTCATTAGGCCTTCATTTTGATTGATTTTATCTCAAAAAAACGGTTCTTTCCATAGAAAATGAAACTCAAACTCATCCCAAACTATCGATAAAACAGAGCCTTAAACACAAACTTAATGATAACTAAATAAATAAATTCTCTCTATATTTAGTTTTGGGAAAGTTTTGTTTATACAGTAATAAGGATTTGGTTTACTGTCAGTTAAAATCAAACATTTGATTACATTTTTGTCAAATTTATTGATTATTTAGTTATTTATTAAACATTTGAAATATTTGAGTCATAATCGACTCAAATGTATCTCAATTTAAATGAGTTTCTGTTATATCTATAGGTCTCTGATAAATAAAATTTAAAGTATAAGTAAAGTCATGACTGATATGGATATGAAGTCAAGAACTTTAGGCTTAAGTTTAAAAACAAATCATTCACTCAATTATTAACTCATTAAAAAACACAAATTTATTATAATTAAGTGATAACCGCATGCATTGGGACATAAATTAGTGATTAATAGCATTGAAATAAAGCCTTATATAAAAAATAGTGAACATTATTACTAAACAAAAGCCTTTATCCATAAGTCTAATAATGAATTAAAGGGAAAAAACTTTTACAATACATATAAACAGTACTTAAAACCCCATTATATGTATAAATAGTTCGATAATCACTGCTCTGGTATTCAAAGCTCAAAAGTGTTGACATTTTTGACATATTTTGATAACAATAACGAAATAACATTTGACGCCAATTAACAGTTATTTGATATCAAAATAATGGACAAAAAAGTAATTATAATAATAAACAAAAATATAGAATGTTTTGATACCTTTAGTAAAGTATTCACTGATTGCGATCTCATTCACAGAAATAAGCGTTTCGTCGAATATTTTCTTTAGTAAACGCTTTTGATTAATATATTTATTGAATTCAAACTGAAAATTAGTGTTCATTATAACCAATGCATTCAATTCTCATTATTTATGGCATTAATTGAATGTTTTGTTTCGCTATAAATGACTAGAACTTTAAAACTATACACAAAATAATGAAATAAACTCCAGTTTCATATGACTTTCACAAACAATAACATTATTATTGATTCATAAATGACGTCATTTTTGGAGAAACTTTTATCACGTGTTCGACACTCAAAAGCATTTCGTAAACTATTTTTTAGTCATAAATTATTTTTAAAGCAATAGTTTTCAAAATATATTTATCAATAAATAGTTATGTTTTCGACTATTTTTATACAAAATGCTTCCAGTGATTAGTTTTTATCTCAAAAATAGTTTAACAAAGTTTTCATTGATTGCGAAAAACTTTATTCAAAATAATGATTAAAATAAAAAACTTTTTAATGCTATTAAAAGTGAACATAAACTGAATGTAAGTAATGATAAACTTTTGATAACTTTATAAACAAATTAATTATTTTGCAAAATATGAGCTCAACTCAACTCAATTTTTGGTCAGAATTTCCACCAAAAGAAAGGTTTGAAACTAATTTTCTTAATTATAATTTTAAATTTACACAAACCATAAGTTTTTCAAATGAAACTCTTGTTAACAAATATGAGGTCTGTATTGTACAGATACCAAACACTTACAGGTATGGTTCGCCAAAGGGGGTGTAGGGGGTGTACATCCCCCCCCAGATTTTTTCCTTAAAATTTGTCGTTTTTGAACTTTTTGTAGATTAATCTTTTGAATGACAAGATATAACTTTTTAGCACAAAATATTATATTTAATATAATATACATTTAATTTAGAAATTTTAGCGCGAAAGCGTGTTTTTTCAAGCGTGTCTTAGAAAAACACTGAGTTTTTCCGGTATCATGTTTTTTTGGAGGAAAAAATCAATTTAAAATAATGGTGGGAATTATTTTTTGAAAAAATTTTGGCGGCAAAACCCATTTTGTAAAAATATTGTCTTATAAATTCGATGATTTTACCCCCCCCCCCCCCTCCTCTCTCCCCCTAGAATTTCAAAATTTTTCAGGCTTACACCCCCCTGACGCGAAGGAGTCTGGCGAATACTGCTTACAGGTATTCCCTATTTGTCAGCTTCAATACTGATTACATACCTATACTTCTATTGTTGAAACACATTTAGACCAGATTTAGATATAAAAAAGTGATTTTTCCATTTGGTGTTTCAAAATTGAAATACATTTTTTATGCTTCAATTAAAGTCCACTCAAGACATACATTGAGTACTATATATTGAAATAGAGGGGGAGATTAGATCCATAACTGATGATATAATGGATAGAGTTATCAGATCTTTGAGAAACCAAAATGATGTGTAAGTCCACAAACTCAATGATAATCTGATTCCTGCAAAAAATTGTGAAAATTATCTGAGAAATCGATTTATTTATCTTACTTTATGTGCAGTAACAGTTACTCTATTTCTAACTCTAATTCAACTCTTAAGAACACATCCCTTAGGCATCAATTAATTTCGGAAACAGTTTTCTTACAGCCCAGTTATTCCATTAGTGATGAGTTTTTATAAAAGAGTTATCCCTTATCTCAAAATAAAATTAAGGTTAATTATTATTATTAGTTCTGTTGAATTATTAAATAAAAAGTTTATCTTATATTCAAAAACTTTTCATAAGATTTAATTTAATATTTAATTTAAAAGACACCCAAATTAATTTATTTTTGTGGTTTCAGATTAATGCTGATTATGTTTAAAATGTGTTTAATCTGTTTTCAAATCAATATAATGTACTGAAATTGTTTATCACGAAGTTTATAAATATTAAGTCACTTTAAAATGACAAATAATTTTTTTGCCCAAATAAAAGTTTAAGATTTTTTGAAAATTGATTATAAAAATATTACTATAAAACGCTATAAATATTGTGTTAAACTTTGAGGAATAGAAGTGCTTTATATCCAAAGTTAAGAATAGATCTTAAGATAAACTTCAAATAGTATATGATATTATTTCGCAATATTTAGTTACTGATTGTGTTCATCACTAATACAAGTGTCTCACAGTATAATTGAAATCTGTCTTATCTTTACGATGATAGGCATATAACCATCTTTTGCTGGAAAAAAGTTATTTTTGGAGATTTCAATTGAAGTCTACCTTTTCTTAATATAACTGAATTGTTGGACCGAATCTTCTCTTTGAACGAATTGAGAGAATAGGCTCACAAAAGAAATTGAAGTAAACATATTTCATTGGATCATATCTTTTAAGGGATTTTTTCTTTGTTGATCCGAATCTATCACATATTCATCACACGCTTTGGTGTCTTATTTATTAACTCAAAGATTTGTGGCGAATACCAACTGCTTATCAAATAGACCGCCGAATCAAATGAGATATTTTTTACTTTTGTATAAGTCAGTCAGTGTTTGACATTTGATATATCAGATAATTCTTTTGCAAACTTTACTCTACTATGCCTTTCGACCTGAAAATAGCATTCAATCAAAACTTGTCAGTCGCTTATTGAATAACAAGTTGGTATGCAATTGAAGGTCTCCTTAATTGAAAGATCTGGTTCAGTACTAATGTTTGATGTCTTTATTATTCTAATGAACTTAATATTTGCAATGATCTCAATAACATATTAGAATTGTTAATGAATTTTATTATTTATTTATTTTTTACTAAATGTCTTTTACTTTATATCAAATAGTATTAAACGTGTTTTCTGTCATAATATCTTAAATTTGAGTTTGAATGGTATTTTAGATGTAATGATATGCAAAAATTGCCTCAATTCAATTCATGATAAGCATAATATTGTAGAATGACTTTTAGTCTGTATTTTATTTATAACTTAATATGTATTAATTCTTATATCAAATTCTAGTCATAACAAATATATCTATTTCAATGTCACAAAAGCTATTATAACAACTGATTGTCATTTATAAAAGTTTTAATTTATAACTCGAGTTCCAACACATATTTTAATCATTTTTTTTATATAAAAGCTATGTAAATGATGTATAGAGCGAGCAGTTATGTTATCGTATCTTTTTGTGTGCACACAATGTTTGTAATTTAAGTTTTTCTAATATATGTTTTAAATGTAATTTCATTGCAATAATTAATAATTAATAATTAATAAAATGTCTTTAACCGCGAACCCGTTCTCTCTAAAACTTTGATTTAAAATAATTTATTTCAAACTTTATAGTACATAAAAATAAATGATTAACTTTACAAAAAAACTTTTTGGGCTTTTATTTAAATTGTAATGTGATTTTATTTAGTTATAAATTGAAAATAACGTAATTAATAAAGTAAATCATCTAAAAAATAGTTGTCTCACTTGGAATAGTATTGATTTAGTCAAAGAGTGTGTCTTTCAATCCCATGAGATCTCAATGACTTCATTGACTGTCACTATCTTTTTGGGCCAATAATCTTAACTCTATTTCTTTAAAAGTTAATTCACTTATTGAAACGAAAAGACCAGTAAAGCTTTGGTATGAGTGTAAAACATATGAGTTATTTGTGTGTTTCCTCCTTTGCTTAGAAGTAATACGAAAAGCACAATTAGATTCGTATGTCATAATCCTATCAAATGTGACTCAAATATACTTTTGGATACTACTGGATAAGGATTATTATAAGAAAATAGAATATATGTTTGTGGCGTTGTGTGTATGTTAAACCAATTTAGCATTCAGTTGGCATCACTTTCTCTATTCTTTATGTATTCTGCGAGAGAAGAAATTGTCTTCTATTGAATATCACAAATAAGATTTATACTAATGAAGGGCCGGAATATATCCTTTGGTTATGTATTTTATAAGACGTCAATAATTGGACCAAACTAGTGAACAACCCTAGGCTTGAACTTGCCTTTAAATCTTATTCAGACTGCAAAGATTGATGTATTATTGTAGAGTTGTTTCCAATCCATCAGATATTTAGTCATTTTTTAAAATACCATAAAAAATTATAACATTAAATAAGATTAACCTTAAAAACTAAACATATATTTACATTTATTTTCAAATGTATAATAAAATGTTTTGCTGCAAACGTTTCAATTGAATTGACAATTGATAAGTCTGTATAATACTTAATGCTTCATAAAATCTATTTCTAGACTGATATAAAACATGTTGAGTTCTATAAATACTTGAATACTTGAATACTCTGTTTTGTCATTTAAATTATTTTGCTATTTAAATAGAAATATAGAAATTTTAGATCAGCTTTTAATCATTAACTAATCAGATCACGAAGAAAAACCAGTTGTCACATACTTTTCTCTAAACAATTCTCTTGAGATGGACTGTTTGATTAGATAAGAAATTATAATTAAAAGCTCCTATTTTGAGGTATTTTAAGATAAACTTATGGTTCCATTTCATCAGTTGAGTTGAACTATAAAATTGCAGAAATAACAGAAAGCTTGTGATAACCATTATTTCAAATAATAATAATTTTCGTACACCTAAGGTATGCATAAATAAACGCCAATTTAATCTAAATCTACGTGACTATTATGGGTTGAGCCGTTTGTCTTTTTCAAAACTTTATCGCTATAAATCACGAAACATCACAGTTTTAGAGTAACCACTGCTAAATACCATTCAAATACTCATATTATTAAGAACTACAGTAAAACTAATGGTGCACAAGAGCTCAAGACTTAACTCAGAAGACCTATTGAAACTCAGTGAAGCCTATGGCCTAACGATAAGTACCAGTATAGAGTCCTGTTCTCTTTGGTCCTGTTGAGCCTCTATATAAAATTTTTGTAATTTGATGTAATTCATATTTATTACTTTTATTCTGCCAATAAATATAATCCTATTCCGAATGTATTTAATATTTTAAAAGATTTAATTTAATATATATTGTTTTCTATAGGGAAAATGTAAAAACAATTTGATTTAATTTTTATATAAATAGAGTCTCAAATGAAGTTGTATTGAGACTCAGTCAAGCAGAGCCCATGTGCATCATTATCTCTAATGCTTCAAAGCATGTAAATTCAACGTTAAGGTTAGTTTCTTCCTCAATAAGACCCAATCAAAAGATCATTGAATGAAAAGCCTATGTTTTACTTTGATTTTAATGACCAATATTTGGATCTATTATTTTGTAGTTTATCACATGTTATTATAAATGTTTGAATGATGGCTGTCCTGACCTTAAACTAGTAAATTGTTAATAATATATAACTAAAAAAAGTTTCAACTCGTAATCGATTTGAGGTCATTAAACAACAAAAACATATTGTTTACAATCATTGTTTTGTGTCTATTCAATTATACATACTTTACAAATATAGTAAAGAAAATTTGAGCCACTATTGAAAGCCTTATGCAATTATAGAGTGACTGAAACAAAGTATAGATTTGAATGTTAGCCTTTCAATGCTCTAATAAATCAAATATTTTCTTTAAAAAATCTAATAGTTTAATGAAATAGACAGTCAAACATTGATTGTTAAGCATACAGTCCATTCACTTAATTGTGTCAAATAGAAGAGCAAAATCCCTTTGCTATTTGAGTTCTCAAATATCAATAAGTGCGCTGTCGAACGTGCAGTGAAATAATCAAATCTCATGATATAAATTGCACCAAAAGCGTGAGCATTCAATTGCGAATCAATAATTAATCCCAATATCATTGCATTTGTTAGCCTTAATACTGACTGGAATTTGCATGATCTCGAATGTAATAATTTTTTGATCTTATTTCGATGTCTCGCATATAGAAATGGTTTACAATACAGCCATAAGCATAGCTGCATTTTGAACTCATTTATTATATTAAATAAGTTTAAGGCATTTCTTTTAACGTTTACTTAAGGTCAGTATTATGTCATTGTGATAGCCAATGAATAAATAAAACCGCAGAAAATTCTATTCAATTGCTTGTATAGGTATTTCTTCTATAAGCTATTAGGACTCAGAAACCACTTGTTTTGTATAGAAAGTCCGGAACAGCTATTTTCTAGTGTAGTGAAGTTCTCATTCTTATTACTATAAGAATACAATACGGTTTCTTTAATAAGCAATTATTTTATCGAACCCTTTCTTCAATACAATCAGAGAAGAATACTTTACCTCAACTTATTAATAATAATTGGGAAGAATATGCGCGCAAAGTATGGAATTAAACATTTTAAAAACCAAACTCAGACTTAGATACATAACAATATTCTTATAATTTATAACTACCGGTAATAATATGAAGAAAACATAGAGTGTATAAAAATAGTGAACTTTTTTCTTAACCTATAATATTCGATTTGATCATAAGACAGACAATAGACTACATCATAATGTTAGGGATTTATCGGAAATAAATTAAGGAAAATCTTCTTTGAGCTGAATATTGAGCAGTTGAGTCTCAATTGAACTGAACTGTTAGCAAAAGTATTAGTCTATCGATTGTTTGTAGCATATGTTGAATCAGAGCTTAATTGGTGAATATATTTTTGAGTGACTGGTCTCCACGGTCTACACAAATGGCCATTATTGGCTCTCTTAACTTGATTCTTATTCGTTTATTGGTTTCTATTTTGTTATTTTTTTATCAAAAAAATTTAACAAAGTATAAGTTGAACTTTGCTTTTTGGGACTCAACCCAACTCTAATAATCATCGATCGGCCGAATCAATGGTAAACAAGACGAGTAGCACATCGATGTACGTACTTCTGTTCGCTTTATTGATCTTCTATAAGTGAATTCATCGCAAGCCATCCATCCGTTGCATAAAAGTTACTAAAATAAGTGATTACTGTTAGCAAAAATCATAATAAACGGATGAATTGATGCAAATTAATTATGATCTTTATGTCTTTTATCGACTTTTCAGATTCAATGATTCACATAAAGTGTCTATTATTCTAACAGATCATTAAATCCTAGTTTATTGGGTTAATGGTAATTGTCTTCTCTAATGACTGCTTTATTTATTTTTTCTTACTATTAATCTGAAGACATAAATAGATAAAAATCTTTATAAATACTGACAATATCTACAAAGGATAATAAGATAATTATCTTATAATATAAAGACTTAACACTTTTGAATCTAACACTAGAGTACAATACGTAGAAGTTTTTAATTCAAAATTTAAAACTTTAGATTAATTATTATTTTAATTTCATTCTTATTAAGTCTTTTAATCTAATTTTTGTTTCAATTTCTTCAATAAGAGAAATGAACTCAATTTAACTCTGAATTTGACAGATTTTAAAAAAATAAAGATTTCAAACAATTAGGTTTACATTTTTGTTCTCCAAGTAATTTGAATACATTTTACGGATGATTTAACATAATCCTAAAAATTACTGGAGCTATAAATAGAATAAATGGATTTCTTGTAACTCTTATTCACAATAAGAATGAAGAATTACATCTCATTCAAGATAGAAATAAGGGTTTCTTTTATTAGAGCACTTAAGATGCCTGAAAAAGATTACCTCTGAATAACTTAAAAATGTATTTTAGACAATAATGTTATTCATTTTTTCATTTCCGTTTCAAACAGCAGTTATTGAGTGATTGTTTGCACACAACCTGTTAATAATATCTTTTTTTATTGACTACAGTGTTATGTTTAGGCCTAAAGGAAGTTTACTCAATGTTTCCAATATGAGGCTATTTATAGAGCTATTGTGATATCATAGCTTTGAGTGGCAATTAGTTTTTCTAATATTTCTCATTAATCTCATTCATCCTCAACATCTCATAAGAAACTTTGCCAATACATACACTCTTTTCGATATCTATAGGCTGTCCCATAAGTCCGCACAAATTGTTATCAGTTTTCAATTATTTGAAGTAATGAGTGCTTTACTTTAATTTAATTACAAAGAAAAACATATATCAATGGGTCACTGCATTGGAGCTAAAGGGTCACATCCCATGTAATTTATGCTCTTAAGGCATTCAAATAATTGTTAATTCATTGGTTTTTACTATGCCTCCAACAAAAATATTTGGGTACACCGGTGTTTTTTTTATCCTATTTCACTTTTCTTCCGAATAAATTATGTAAAAATGTGAATCTATTTTAATTGGTATTTATAATAATCACTTTAAAAATCAAATGTATAAACCTTGCTCTCAAAGTGAAACATTGATTGTTGCAAAAAATACAAACTCGAAGTCATGGGGGGACTTATGTGACACTATGCAGTATATTATTGTTGAGAAATAGCTACTGGTTATAGAATATATCAGATCGAAAGTACTATAAGTTCACTGGTGTTCATAAAGATTTTTTCGACAAACCTAATACCTAATAAATATATACAGTATTTCTATTACACATTCCTAAATCGTTAGATTTTTATTAATTAGTCTTGAACAAATAACGTTTTACGTTATTAAAATGTTAAAGACTTATTACAATAGCATACAATAT
>JAQGCH010000795.1:0-19509 GCA_034699485.1 Nanhermannia elegantula | reverse complement strand
AGTGAATGTCCTTTAGTGCAATGATAGAGATGCAGCCAATGGCCATCACAGCGCACAGTGCAGTATATAATGCGCACAGAAATAAAAGTGAAAGTTGGGCTCAATTACATTAAAAGGTGTTCTGTTTCGTGATGGTGTGCGAGAGAGGGGAAACCAATATCAGAATATTTTGGGAGTAATTATAAATGATTTAGTTAATAGTCTCTATAATGAGTTAATTACGCAAATAGCATGATATTTAAATTGATCTCAATTTTCACGACTGGAGTTTACAAATATGAGTAAAGCGTTGCTTAAATTCAAGTTTTCCTAAAACAAAAGTTCATTCCCTTCTTAGAGATTGCTGTCACTGGACGTTGAACAGCTTGTAAAGGTTTATTGATCATCCGAACACGTTTTTCTGCGTGCACTCATACCTTTCTCGTCCCATTTCAGACACTCAATGATAAGTCTTTTCAAGATCACAAAAACCAAAATAATCAAAAGTTGGTTCAGAAGAGACATAGTTTTTTGTGTCAAATTTTTTCTGTGTGTCAGTGAAAGAGATAAAAATAAAGTTAAAATGTCATCAACTGATTGCTTGGGGACACCCAAACACTGTAATTGTGACTTGAATTATATGTTAACCATAGTATAGATAACTCATCACTTGTTCTGAGAGCTTATGAAGAGATATTATTGACTCCAAGTTTAAGACAACAACAAGTGATGCTTTAATATGACCGGAAATCGAAATAACCGGTCGTAAGATAAGCAAAAACAAAATAGAGAAATAAACATTTCTAAACATAACTTAATAAAGGTGGTGAAGACGCTTTTGAAGAGATTATATAGAAATTCTTTTGGCAAATAGTTTTAAAAAAAGACTCAACGAGTTGGTGATACTTTAGTGAAAAGTGAAAACAAGTCAACTCAAACATATCCTAATTAACACATGTTAGCACTACAGTAGATAACATGTGAACATAGGTATACGTCCCCGACCTAACAGAGGATCACTGTGAGCGTGTTGGGATTCCGTGCCTGCGTGACAAACCAATTTCATATAGTTAGTTTGCATAATGCACAATATTGCTCCATCCTATCGAAGCCTTGCCGATGGGTATATATCAGTTCCACAGGTGAAATGTTAAGCTATAACGTCACGCTTGTATGATAAGTATTTCTTAGATCAAGTGGAATCACGAACATAAAACAATGAAGAGCATCTAATCATAATTGTCTTTATATCTCTTTAGATTAATTTAATTCATTTGTCTTAAGAATCTGAAGTTGAGAATAACTTAATAAACAAAATTTGTTTAAATTATAGCTCATTCCGTATGTATATGCTCTTTCCAATCGAGTTTAGAACAAGGAAACATGTTAGTCAAATAAACTGTTAACATCATTATCATTCTCCTTCAATAATGTGATTTTTTATGCATGATGTCATTTTTAACAGTCTTATTAATAAAAGTTTTGTGAGAGTCATATGAATTTCTCATGTTTTTTAATTTTCTTTAATTTTATTGTTATCCACTTGCAATTCATTAAACCTTTTATAATTCTGTTTTGATTGATAACGTCTATCAGCGTCAAGGAATCAATTTCGTTGAAACACATGCATAACATATGCATAACATATGCATAATCAGTTACATTCTTAGAGCAAAACTTATTGCTTTCATCAAAATTTATATTTACAAACTTCAATTAAAATTAGCCAATATTTTAGTTATTTTTAAAAGTTGTAACTCAGTATTTAATAGGGAAAAAGTAAAGCAGGAAAATAATTGAGGATTTCGACAAACTTACTCAGAATTTTAACTTTTCAAGTTTGTCAATTCGTCTTATCTCAACTTTTAATAGCATAAGTTACGCTATTATACAATATCTTGTGAAAATATAAGACAATAAAACATATCATAAATAAAATACTACGAAATAAAACTTTTACTGACATAAACGTTACCAAAAAATGATTAAAGTTTGTGAACAACACGCGAATGCATGAAAAGTAAGTGATAGAAAATAAAAATAAAGAGAATGAATGAAGTCCTTAAAGTTAAAAAATTACCTTTAAATCCAATTGTTTAAGCAGAAATAAATCCACTAATAAAATATGGCTCACAGGGTTTATCACTGAGAAAAGACGTTAAAATAGAATTACACCAAAATAAGTGATGCAGTATATAATTTGCTGCGTTTTGCCAATTTTGAGCTACAAATATACCGGCTATTGCATTGTCCATTTACAAGACAATATTCTAAAAGATTTACATCAGGTTATTTCACTTGTTTAAATATGATGCACAAGCATTGAAAATGAGGCTTCTGATTGGCTGCGAGTAACATGCAGAGTTAGAGGCAAAGTCGAGAATCAGGGATGACAGGACTATTTTCTAAAACTTTCTTATAAGTTATAATACTGTGAATCAAAATCATTTTCAAATCACTCACTTTTTATGGCATTTTATTACAATGTAATCGCCGGAAATATTTAACAATATTACAAGTTTAGGTCTGTTTAAGGAATGCTTTACAATAATCAATTAGTCTAAGTATTTGTATTTTGAACAACTGTTAGGTGTTTCACAGGAGAATCATAATAAGTTAGAATATATTCATTTTGAAATAGTCGTAACTTTAATTAAACAAAAACTTGTTTTTAATCAAAACCATTGGTTATTAAGACAATAGTTTTAAATTACTTTATGAAAAAATCTATGAGAGAAACCATAAAACCATTAGTCTGTTGACGACTAGGTTTTAATATTTTTAAACTCTGGTCACATGTATGTTAACTGTAATTTGACATTCACTTTAAAGAACAAAAACCAAAATCATTTCATCAAATGAAATGTCTTAACGAGTAGAACAAAAGTTGTGATGGCGTCAAACAAATCGGAGGATAACTTTTCCAGTTATTTGATGTTAATTTTTGATTTTTTCGGCAAAAAAATTGCCGGTAAATTAAAAATCAAATCCCGAGATGAGAGGGGCAATAGTTGTGGGACTTTTACTATAACAACTCTAAATCAAAACTTAAAATACTATTTTAGGAAAAACTTTGGTGTTGTTTAACTCGAACTCAAAATGGAATAACTCAAAAGTTATCCTTCGACTTGTTTGACCCTATGACCAGTCCATGACGTTTCTTCTACTGGTCGAGATCTATATATGACCTATGACCTTAATGAACTTGAGGTGTGATTTGGTAATTATTGACAAAAATAGAGGCAAAATTAAATTTGTTGTCTATTTCACACCAATATAAATGAAAACTTATAAATTATTTATACTTATTTACATATTCATACTGTATATTGATTAACACATTAACTCCTATAATATTATTCATTTGAAAACTATTCAAACTCTTCATTCATTAATTTAAAGTTTGTGTGCCTTTTAGATAAAATTCTATTATTTTCCAATCATTTCCTATTATAATAACAAACAATAACTGGCTCTTCAGTGCTACTGATCTTCCATACAATTTCGCCTTAAGAAAAAATAGTTGTAAAGTTCTCTCCTCATACTCAGCAGATACTCAGCTCATACTCTCTAAAGTGAGTTATTTTTTTAAAGGCATTTCAAACATTTAAAGGGTTGCTTTGATAGAAGTGCTATTTCTATAGCTTAGAGTTTAATGCTTATTACCCATTATGACTTGTAATTATTATAGCTATCTGTTTCTTCCTCAATTTGATTAAGGTTTTATATGGTCGTATAATTCCATGAACTACATCAAAATAGTTTCGCTCATCCCTCTCCTAACTAGTCATTTGCATTATTTAATACTATTTAAATCAATCAATTTGCAGAAACTAACTTTGTAAACAAGAGTTTAATACTAAGTTCAAAGCTTTTAGTCCTAAAGTTTAACGTTTTATACAAAAATAGATTTATCAAAGTTTTGTTTATTCATTAATTTTGATTTTAATTACAAATTGCTCTGTTCGTTGAGCATAGAAAAAGTGAGAAAAAATATAAACATGAAAAATTCAAGTATTAATGAACTTATAAATTTTTACTCATAATTGCATTAAGAGTTAGCACTGTGCCCACCCCTTTACCGCTTTTCCTTTTAGCCTCAAGTGCATTATGTTTAAGTTTGCTTTTTTGTTGAGATAGCGTCAGCTCTTTCAGCAAAAATATTTGTATTACGTTATATATCAATACTTGTAAAAGTTATGACAACAGGTGAGCTAATCCTACTCATGACGAGCTTTATTGTATGTCTTGGAAAACCCCTTTTCCATTCAAGTTTGGAAGATAGAAACCAATGTTCTCATCATTATTCACTCAATTCGCTCAAAGTTCCGGTAAAAACAGATTACAAAGAAATTTGCAGTTGATCTTCACTTTGCAAAAAAAATTCCTAAATCTTTTCTTATTTCTTCACGAACTCTTTTTTTTATTTCAGAAATAAAAAATTTTTAAATTT
Source organism: Nanhermannia elegantula (assembly GCA_034699485.1). Taxonomy (NCBI): domain Eukaryota; kingdom Metazoa; phylum Arthropoda; class Arachnida; order Sarcoptiformes; family Nanhermanniidae; genus Nanhermannia; species Nanhermannia elegantula. The sequence goes on along the minus strand of JAQGCH010000795.1, from coordinate 15,077 downwards.
TATTCTCATATTTTTTCTATTCTTTGCATTAATCCGGCCACACATGTAGGCATTGTATATATACTACCTTTAAGTATGACTTTATTTTGTTTGAGTAGTCTTTTGCTACTAATATATAAGAGCGAAATATTATCAATTTAAACATCTTATAAATATGTAATTTAATTCTCAATTCTTTCATGTTTACTGCAAATTAGATGATTGTAAGTATTTGAAAGTAATTTGCAAGCATGTAATCTCATTTTTTTGAGGAATACAACCCTTATTTGTTACCAATAAAATTTTGAATTTCTGACAATTTTTTGTTTATTTAAGTTTTTCTATAAGTTTTTTTATTAAAATTCTTTTTCCTCAAGTTCAATCCAAAATTATGTATAGCTTTGAATTTTTCATAGGTTTCTTTGAGACGATGTCAGGAAAAGCTAAAAATATATCCTGATTTTTAAGTCAGTCAAAATTTATTAAAATCTGAAACTATTATAACTTTCACGCGTAACAAACAATGCTGTATATAAACTGCATTATTCATAAATATGGTTCAATGTCATGAATATTTCCTATATAGTGATAGACCCTTCAATTTCTCACATAATGTAAGCTTAATCTAATATTCAATATTCGGAGTAAATTCATTTTCCGTATATTAAGTTATCATTTATGACTCTGATGCAAGTTATAAGCATTGCTTAAACTATTTTAACTCTAAAGTGAATCTGAGATATTTGATTGCCATCAAACAATCTTATATTGCTTTTACACAGACTGTAATTTATCTATAGTTTATGCATCACTTCCTCAATTAAGATATTGCTGCAAAATGCCAATCATAAAGAATTTACATAAAACCCTTTTAATGACTACTGAAAATAACTATCGGCAAAGCCTTAAAGAAACACATTATGACATTATGAACTTACAAGTTTAGCAAAACAACACTACTAGTAGCATCAGGAAGAGTATTGAATAGTACAGTAGTACCCCGTTATAGTCAATCGATGGGCACCGGACACTAGCATTCACTAAACGGGGTTTCACTATAAAGGGTATTTTTAACATTAGTTGAATCCAATGTTAACCAAAATTGACCAAAATTTTCATTCACTATATCTCGGATTTATTATAAAGGGTTGACTATAACGGGGTACTACTGTATAATAAATGTACTTGTAAATTGACATTGAAAATGTCATATTTGCTTAGGTATGCATAACTTTATTAAACTTTCCAAACTGTTTCATAGCCAGTTCATAGCAATACAAAAAGAGCACTTTTTATTGAGAAGAACTTGTTTATGATTATGAAATTTTAGAAACTTATTTAAAACATAAATAATAAATGGATGGAAAGGGAATTATTTGCTATTAATAGATCTAATAATTTAATTGGTATTAAAGCTTAGAGCGAAAGTGAAAGCCTCAGATGCATCAATGTCTCGTTTCGACCTTGTCAAGGTCTTTTTCTCCACCCTTCTAGTTTAAAGACATTGATCTTAGCTGATGCTCAAAATTCACTTCTGGCGCCGATATGCACCACATCATTATTTTATTTCATGAAACCACACTTGTATTTCATCAAAAGAGTTCTCGAACCTAAAAGAAAACCCAATGCAAAGGTACCATTGCTGTAATGCTGCTGCATGTTGTTCTTCATCCTGTCCACCATCATCAGTGGTGCATTGACCCCCACTTAATCGGCTAGAATGCTAAGCAAGTTATGAAGACTATATACAGAGTAAATCAGCAAATCTTCTAATATAAAGCTTTCAAATTATATTACACTTACATTCAAATATTTAATATGTATAAGTTATTATACTATTAATTGGATGGGTTGTAAAATTGAATATTATATTAGAAAAATAAAATTCACCCCTTTCTTAATAGAGGTTTTTACGTTTTGAAGCGTTCAAAAATTTATTGATAAGAAAGCTTTATCTGTTTATTAGAAGTGACACTGACTCCACTTTCTGACTCCACTGACTTTTTTCTTACCGAAAATGGGTAATGAGTTCCCTCTCTAATCATTCTCTAATCATTAAATATATCTCTAATGCTTGTATTTTTTACGCATTTACAAAAACCAGATCCAGATTAGGACTACAGACTGACGCTAAGCACTAGTAACTTGTCTAACATGCTATAACTTTTATGGTTCGAACGTGTAATTTATTATTTTCACTTTCATTTTAGTCAAAGAATGCGTTTCACTTTAAATTCACCTCATTTTCTAAAAGCCAACAAAACTATTTTAAGAAATGGTTCAAAAGTCTACTTTCATCGGAAAAAAACTTCAAATTCCTTAACCTATACCTATACAGTACAATGTATAATAAAATAACGATTATTATAGAATTAACTTAAGAATGAATGCATTCTATGCAATGAATTAAAATCTGGGTTTCAAAAGGCAATCATTACTCTTAAGACGACTTCTTTACCCAATTGAGAATCTACTAAAGAATGAGCTATTATTATAATGAAGCTCATAAAGTGCTAATAAATTTATAATTTATAGTAAAATATTCATATGAAATGATACTGTATTATCACTAAAAAAATTAGAAGCGCTGTATTCAGTAATTCCATAGCTTGTTGCGTGACATTGAAAGAAACAAAATTACAGCTGGAAAATGAATGTCCTGGGGTTAGGCAATCGAATCGAAAGTAAAATTCCGATAGGCTTTCAAATTTACACAAACTTTTATTAATACTATAATAACATATCCTTTGAAGAAAATAAGAATTCATTTCTATGTGAATACATAAACAACAAGTAAAAAGTTCGGCATTAAATGATAGCCATTCTAGGGATAAGTGAAGCTAAAGGTATATGAAGGTATATAAGGTATATGAAGGTATATAATGTAATTCTTTTGCTGATTAGTCGCATCGACCTTGCCTTAGGCGAACGCATCATCACTTAAAAATAAAGCGTGATTTGGCTTAGCATTGGTTAGCTATCTGTGCGAAGAAATGCATGTGTGAAACACTATTCACGATAAGTGCGCTATTAAAGCGTTACGAGATAGCAATGATTAAAATTTTTTCATAGTATCATTTCTGTTACAACACATTAAGTCTCAAATGCTATCTTTCATTTTTGAAACTTTAAATTTTTTGAAGTCATAATCAGATTTATGCCCAGCTATCAAATTAACTCAAACTTTGAGTTACTGTAACCTGAATACAAACCGAATACTTCGAGTTTAGATCATAATTATGAAGTGTTGCTATTTTTATGATATCATATCTTGAATAATAAATTGCTTCATAGAAGCCATGATAATACAGTAATGGCTCAGAAAATAGGCGCCGGAATCTAAAATTTCCCTTTCATTGGAGTCATAAAAAGCTAATCACGAGATGATTACTATTTGGCTGTAATATTTCATGTATTTTTAATTAATTTATTCAATAATCAAAACTTTTTATGATATTTTAGTCATAAAGTTATCAACAAGTCTTAAAAGCATTATTCAAAATATAATTAGATTTAATCATCACTATTATTATTAGCGCTTTGTATCTGTATATACACCAAAAAGGGGTATTTCATTGTTTTCATTCTCAGTTTGGACCAAATTATCTGATAGTAATTGTACGAAAACATTCAAAGAATCCAAAACAACTCAGACGTTAGTCTATAGATAGTCTGCAACTAATAATGCATTAAAAATTTTTGAGATTCCAGAAAAGGAATTTTTTAAGATGAGCTGAATTGAGTCGCTTTTATGCATGCATTGAAGCACAGGTATAAAAAATGTTAAGCATGTACTGTATATTTGATTTCTCAGATAAAATCAATTATTAATGAACAGAAACTGTTAATGAGGAAAACACATTCTCATTTGAATGGGTAATAAATCATGGTCTGCATTAGGCATTAGATCATTCTCTATAGTTTTCATCAAAATTAGAATATGATTTAAGAATAAGTTTGACCAAAATTGTTATTCTGTTGAATGAGATTTAACCTCTGATCTCTATTTTCAATTTCTATTTATGAAATTAATTATGGGAATTATCTTAAATGATTTAATTATTTAGAAATTTTCATGTGATTAATCACTTTTATGGGACTTACTGTTAAAGTGTGTTCAGTAAGTCCCTGACTATTGTAAGGCTTTATACAAGTGTAAGTTCAAAGAAAATTGAAGTATTTTTAGTTTTTGTTTAAAATGTTTATTAATGAAAGAAAAACTTGAAATAATACAGTTAATACATTCAATTAAAATTGAAGCATCCAAAATTGAAGAATGTGTAAGATTTCGTCATATTTACCAAGACAATTATAATCTAATTTATGTAAACTATTGAAGAGCACAAATTTTAATACAGTTGAACCTCCATAGTTGAACATAGGACACGACCTAAAATTTTGTTCAAGTTAGAGAAGTTTGACATGAGGTATGTTATTTATAATGTAATCAAATTGTTATAGACTCAAAATCATGTTCATTATAGAGAGGTTGTTCTATATACGGAGAGTTTAAGTTAAGAGGGTTTACCTGTACTTTGTAGGTAGAGAGAAAACTGGGGTTTATATTTGAATTTTACTTTAAAAAATATATGAATTAGTTTTTGGGAAAAGTTAATCTTCGTTTAATTTATTTTCTGCGTTTTTTCATAAACGCTATATCTGTTTATGAGAGAAAAGTTGTAAAGCCATAGTCTAAAAGTTCGAACTTTCATTAACATATAAAACCTATGATAAGCAGATGATAAGAAGTGTCCTTCATATAAAAAATTAAGTGTTTATTGACTATGGCTTTTCCAACTTTTCTTCCATAAACAGGTATAGCGTTTATGAAAAACGCAGAAAATAAATTAAACTCAGAGGCAATTCTTCCAAAAACTGATTCATATATTAAAACTGATCTTTCAACTTAAAAAATGGAAAAATAATAATTTTTCTAAAAGCTATGCATTTGAGCTGATATACAACTGTTGAATGATGACAACAATGATGTACAGTACAACTCAACACTTCTTTATCATTCAAGGGAAAGACGATTTCCCCTTTTATAATGATCAAATAATTAATCATCAATCAAAATAACACATTTAAATTATAAATGTATAATATAATGAAAATTTTTAGGTTTTAATCCAATATAAGGCTATATTTTGACGAACATTCATTTTGCTCTATTTATTATTATAGTTCATATTTTAATACCCTTATATGGCCAGAGGTGCATGTTACAATTGTTAGTGTGCGAATAAGTATCTCGAAAAGTCAAGGGCAAGTCAAAAACTCTTTCATTTCAATCTAACAATTTAGTCAGTGCTGAAAAAATGAGAAAACATTTATTATATTTCAATGAATAGTAACGTAATGCTATGTTTTAATTCTTGTTTATCGACTTATCAAATACTCTATACATATAAACAGCAAAATATTAATACAGTAACCCCTGTATATTAGAGCTGAGTGGGACTTTGTGCCCTACCTGTATATAGTCTCTTGTATACCCATCTCTAATGTTATTTCAATGGATACAATATTCTAATTCAAAAGCATTCCTGCACTGTATTCGTTATTTTCAAGTTAAATCAAGTCTAAAGTTTCAGTTTTTAGTTCTCATGAAAATAAGAAAATTTTATTTTTTTTATTTTTCATACACTGGAGTTAGTGAAGCATTATTTGCTGCATTGAAATTGATTTCAATTTACTGGATCACCACTTTTACTTATTTACCCTAAAGTAAACTTTCCAATTAAGTAATATTAAAAAAAATTACATCAATATCTTTCAGAAGTCAGTTTTAAATTGTTATTACACTGTAACTCATAGAAATTGGTGATAAATTTTGTTTATTATATTATAATTCATCTCTATTTCTAATATTCTATTTGTTAAGATGCATATTATGCAAAGCACGCACTCATACTCTAACATTTTACCAGAACTAACCTCGTGTTAGGCTAAAAGTGTTATCTAACTATACATGTGATGAATAGGAATTAATTGTTTTAAAACTTTTCTTTGATTGTATTATTGCATAATGTAAGGCCACCAAAAAGAATATCAGGATATGCAAGTATTTGCATACTATTTATACTGTCAAGAAATATACAGATATATCGCACTTTAAATCAAATAAAATGATAAACCAATCAATTCATTACCAATACTCAAATCTCTAAATTTCGAGTTTTCCTTCATGTAAATAAAGACATTGTTTCAGGTCTTTTAACTTTTTTTTATTTACTCAGATCTTAAATAACGTCTGATTAGAAAAAGATTTAATAAAAAGGTTTCTCAGATGTATTTATCCGGTATTTATTTGTTTCTTGTTATTGACTGTAATATAGTATAAAATATGTAAATATTTTAATAAAAATTTTTTATGAAAAACAAATTATATTATCCAAGAGTTTAATTAAAAGAAATTATTAGTAGATATATAGCAAAGGGTTGGAAGAGCTGTCAAATTTGTAGGATTTAGTGGTGATTATATACACTTAAATGTAAGTGCAGACCAGTTTTGTTGGCAGAGAGAAAAGTTGAATATTCTGTAAATTTTTGTTACTTAAAAAGAGCATAATTTTGCTGTTTTAAGAGTTAATTTTCTCAACATTTCTAACTGTCGTTTATCATGTTTATCATGTTCACCGAAAGTACTCTTCAAAGAGTTCAAATATTTTGTGGTTTTCTTCTTTAATCACTTTTTAATAGAAGTACAGTAAATATTTTATATAATTTAATCCCAAAATGGAAAGAATTTTGATTTATGCACAAATGCTATTTCATATTTTAATACATAAATCTCTATCTTCACGGCTCTAATAAATTAAGTTGAAAATGAGTGCAAAATCTTCAAGTTTTCTCTGCAATTAATCAATATTTTTTTCTTCAAAAGATCATATCATTAGTTACAGATTCAAATTTCAAGGTTATGAACCGAACTTTCACTTTCTTTAAATTAAGATCAAATCTTCATACATAGTATTATTGAATTGCAAATGTGCTCTTTGTTGATAAATCGATTTTCTAAATTTTATTCTAAAGTTCAAACAGGAATCGTCGACTCCCATAATAGCTAATGCAGTGCTCAATTCATTTTAATTGTATCAGTATAAGTATTACAATTTATTTAACATATCTGTGTCATTGTTGTAGAATCTTTTTTATTACTATAATTTGCTTGAAATGCGAATTAGAGACAAGCACTTTCTGGTTGGTGTCTCACTGTTTCCACTAATTCCGTTTCCCCTAATTTCAATAGCTATATGTAATTGTAATTTCAATAAAAATTATCTGAAAATTATAAAATATACTAACAAGCTCTATATTTAAAGTTCTGAATGCAATTTCACAAGCTATCCTTGGTGCAAATATACCGGTAATAATATAAATATTTAAAGCGGAATTGCATTTTAAAATATATGAAAACCTCCATATTGAGTTTATACCCCACAAAATTAGATCTGTTGAGCTGTACTTTTATTGTATCTGATATCATAAGATATTTATGCTTTATTTCTAATATTTTATGCAAAATATGTAACTGTAATACTCATACTTGACGCGCAGCGCTGGGCATAGTTATGCTCGAGCGTTGAGCATAACTGATATTAAGATATTAAATATTTTGTAGTTAAATATTCTTATAATTTTTAGTTAATTTTTTAAATAAGTAAATTTACATAGCAATTAGGGAAAACAGAGTTCGGGGAAACGGTTTTTGGCAAAAGAAATTTCGGGCAAAGGAAATTAGGCGAAACAGCATATGATCTTCTGGTTATAGACTTCTTATCAATAAGAAAACGCTTTTTTACAATAAAGCTTAATATTTTTCAAATAATAGACTCGTGTTTGTGTGGTTTGTAATTTGTGTTATGATTTTTTCCAATTTTAAACCAAATTTGCTGTCGATTTATTTGATTTATCAAAAATTCAAACCCCTGTTTATAATGAAAAATAATACAAATTTTTATTCAGTATTCAACTTTTCAATCAAAATTTGATTAATTGTTTTTTTGATTGATTCGACTAATATTCATAACTCTCTTAAAATTTTTAAAATATTGCGTTATTTTTATGAATAAATTATCGGTGATTTATGTGTCTTACATCATCTTTTGATTTATTACATATCTATTTCATCAATTTTTTCCATCAGAAAGTCATAAATATCATATAGAAATATAATATAAGTTTAGAATTCATACTTTCTATGAATTTCTGGGAAAATTATAAAGTTTCAAATTTACATAAAAATTTCCGGAAATCGAGACAGAGCTTAACTATTTATGAGTTACATCAAAGTTCAAGGTCTGCACTCTCGGTATTGATTTTATAGAAAGACAGAAAAGTTATTTTCTGAGTGAGAAGGATAGAGTTCAGGTAGTGGTACACAAAACCTACACAAAAAATACTAAAATACTATTTTATCAAACAATAAATACCGATTGATTCACGAAAATTCTAATTTTAGTATCTGACTGGTATCTAAATCTGTTAGGATGTTGTGAAAACTTTTTTGATTTGATTTTCATTATAACTAATAAATGATTATACAGTTTATTCTGAGAACTGAAACTCAATTTTTTAAAAATTGAAACTCAAATAGAAATTGGGTCTCAAACTTTAAGAGTGTGGTTATCCCGAGACAACACCACCACTTTAAGAGTATAGTTATCGGTAGAGCTTGGGTTGGGGTGACCTTATCACAGCAATAGACACGATTTAATAATATCTTAAATAAATGACTACATTTAAAATATTAATAAATAAAACTCTTTATTAAATATAAATAATAATAAGTTAATCACTTAATAACCTATATGTGCTCTATTTGCACTTAAAGGTACATTATGGTCTCATTGCATGGTGTTTAAGCAGTGGCCAAGCCAGCATAGGGGCCGAGGGGGCACAGGCCCCTCAACTTAAATTAAAAGTTAATTTAATTTCTTAAAAAGCTTTATTGAATTGTATTTTTGAGCTTGAATTAAGAAAATTAATTAAATAAACGTTTTTATGTCTATACAAACTGTAAAGCACGCTACAATTCACTCAAGAAATACAACGGGTTAAGAAGTTTTAAAATTATCAATTACTTTCTTATGTTTAATGAACAAAATAGTCTCGAGAACCTCGAGCCTGTGCTAGGCGAGCCTAGGCTCGAAATCCTAGGAAAACCATGAGCCTGAGCTAATGTTGAGCCTCGAGTCTGAGCCTAGAGCCTAAACAATAATATTAATCTAAATATTACATGTAATATAATGTGGCAAACTTTGGATTATATTTATCAAAAGCTTAATTTGAAGCTGATTTTCTCAGGAAAAGTTTGTTATTCGGAATTTTTCTGTGAATAGTAATTTTGTATTTATGAACTTTAAAAGTAAAACAACTCGTGATTTCATAGCTTAGTATGAAATTTTGTGAGAATTTTTCAGGCTCAACAACCTAAACCTGACGAGCCTAGGCTCAAAAACCTCAGAGCCAGAGCCTGTAGAATAGAAAAGGCTCTCGAGCCGAGCCTAGAAACCTAGGTTAGCATGAGCCTATTTTGATAATTAATTGTGTTTGTGCCCCCACTCAAAATTTTCTGGCTTCATCACTGTGTTTAAGTGAGGGTTAGTAATGGTATGAATTTAACTGTTACTAATAAACCCATAGTTTAGTACCCTAATACCCTAATACCCTATTACTATTTTTAAAACTTATAACTTATTAAACTAAGTTTATTAATTATTAGAACCGAAACTAAATTGATTAGAACTGAAACATTACTATAATACTATTTATTATGCTATAATATTATTATTAAAACCATTACAGTATTACTTCAGCTTATTTCTGAGTATTAGTAAATATATTTCCGAGAATTCCTAACTTTTAACAGTAAACATTGTGCCCGTACTATACATTAAAATTCATGCATACCATGCATACATTTTATATTATTATTTTTTAATATAAATTTGTAAGTGGACAGCTTTCAAAAATCTTTATATCTTTTTTGGAAACTTTTCAAACTGAAAAAATGGAAATTAAATCTTTAATGAGAAAAAGTGATATTAACTTTTAATCAAGATATAAATTACGAGTTTTTTAAGTTATAATAAATTAATTTCCATTTTTGAATGAAGTTTTGACATAAACTTCTCATTTGATGAGTTCATAATTAATCAAATCTGCTATTGTTTTAGGTATTAATTTATTCTAAAATTAAGTCATTCACATAGATTCAACATTATATTTATCAAATGACATACTTCTCACTTGCCTTATATGTAAAAGAGGTGAAGTATACTTATGAAGACATCATAGTTTACTTCAATCAACTTGAATGGAACTTTCATTGTTATAAAATACTAGACTTATATGTATTCATATATAGCATAATATATATGTTTATTTGATTGCTGAAGTGGCGAAATATAATATATTGTATTATATACAGCATTAACATATACCATAACTGATAGGCTCAAATTGAAGTTATGAAAATCAATATTTTTCGAAATAATATCATTGTTTTATTGTAAAACAATGTAAATAATGTGGTGTAAACTGAGACAATTGATTGAAAGCCAACGCTTTCTTAATTCATGTTTTTTTGCTTTCAAACACTTAATTATTTCTTTTCCGAAATAATAGCTCAACAAATTTGTTTGTAATTGAAATTATGATTGCGTTTGTTTTTATTACACACTATTTGCATAACAAAACAATAAATTACTTAATCCTTTGAAATAACGATTCATTTATTTTGCAATCCTTTAACTCTATACAGATATGTAAGCTATCAAATCAAAAAAAGGGTCATTGAAAAGCGGGTTAGTTATGCATGTTATTGAACGACATATACTGTCGTCCATATCAATAATTTAAATAATTGCTATTTGAAATACTCAACATTTTTATAAGAAATTCCATGTCAGACCAGTCGAGACCGGTGTCAGACAACTTTGAAAACATTTTAAATATGAAATGAGATCTGAAGGGTTCGCAAATAATAGAGCAGTGAAATCATAAAAAATCCAAATACTACTGTATATTCTCTATAGTCGGCTGACTTACAATCACATTCTTCTAACTTTACATTTTGATTGGATTCACATTTAATAATACGATTGCGAAAACAGATGCCTTTCAACTCTTTACTACTACTTTCAAAAATACCTGCAAAAAGCACACTGTACTACAGTACAAGTGAGACGAATATGATAGCTCTTTGAGCTCTAATTTCAAGACGAAAGTCGTATAACTTATAATATATAATATATTTTTGTACTTATTTTTATAAAAAAAATTGTATTAACGTCTTATTTGATTTGAAATTTATTAATTTGTTTTTAGCAATATTAGTAAAATATTAAATTTGCCTGAAATGGGCAATGCTTTTGAGCTGGCTTTTTAGCAAAACATAATAGTATAGCAATAAAACACATCAATCCTATTATGCAACTCAACTAAAACACTAATTGAATGCATTAATTTATTTTTTCTCAATATATAATTAATCTCATTATTCATTAAAATCTCTCTTAGGGAAAAAATCAAATAACTAACGAATTTTTTCTATTTATTAAATTGAAAAGTTTGAGATTATTTCTCATAAATTAATAACTTATATCCAAATCAATAAAATTCAAATGTTGACAAAATTGATTGGAAAAGCATTGCTTTTGATGCTAAACGAATAAGAAATCTTTGAATGATTAATAAAATATACCAAATAAACAACAATTCTCAACAGTTTATGTGAATTTTAAGATTATGATCAATAAATAAATGAATGCGTAAATACATTAAATTAACATATTTTTCCGATTTTGAGATGTCTTAATAGTTATCTGTATATAATTTAAATAGACATCGGCCAGAAGAATGCTAAACCCGAATGTTTTCCCGCCCATTGCATGACTGTCTTTGAGTTTGGTTCCAATCTGGGATGAAAGGATATTTGTGACCCAAAGTGATCCGAATGAAATATAAGAAAAATATGTTTTGATCAATTTGTTCGTTAAGTTAAAGTCATATCATTCAACTTAAGTGGGCATACAATATAGCGAATGTTTGTTACAATAATGCATTAAAATTGAGTGAAAAAATGTTTTGAATAGTTTGAAATGATTGGAATCCATATAATTTTGAAGTTGAATACTTAATTAGAATCATATTTATAGGTATGCATTAATCACTAGGAATGAATGTGTTCGCATTGACATTTGGAATTTTTGGGCACTTTAATAGCCAACAGTACTGAGAATAAAAAATTCTTGTAAAAGAATTTTTTCGATTATTTAGCAAAAAATGATTACATGATTACACCCTTTAGGACTTGTCTGTACAGATCAAGAATACATAACTTTTACTTTTTAAATTAGACTTTTGGTTAGCAGAATACTAATACTGACCCACCCTTTCAAATGATATTTTATAATAATGCGTTCAAACGAGAAACTAAGCCAAATCATTAAAATGTTGTGATAATTGTTCATTAAAAAGGTTGGCGAACATTAAATTTTTACGATTATGACTTTGAAGCTGAGTAACAGAATTAAAAATCACGTGAATTCCGCCGCAGACAGCTATAAATTAGTCTTTAGGGTATCTTTGAATGTGTGTACCTATGAGATCTTTACTGATCTCTGATAATGAGTGAAGGTTAAGAAGCAGTAATAAACAAACGATAACTGTGTAATTTTGTGCGAATATATTTTCTCATACAAATCAATTTGACGTCATTTTAAAGCAATAATTATTTATAACTCACATTTTAAAACATTGGTACGAGAACTCAGAGAACTCTTTGCGAGAACTCATCTCAAAACTGCTTTTAAATGTCAAATAATTTAAATTCTTAATCAAAATTCAATTATTTGTAAGATTCAATTAATTGTGACATATCTGCAGCTTATATCAGAATATTAGTTATAAGGCAATTAAATAAATGTATTCACACTTAAAAGGGGTTGCGATGCAAAAAGTTTGGAATATTTAATAATTAATTAATGCGTTAAATCATCACATTTGCAATTTTATAGCTAATTAAAATTTTTTAATTATGTTAAACTTGACAACATTTGAAATGACTTAAACTTTAAATCATTTTGAGTGATAAAACATTTGCTTTTAGCGCATAAAATGACACTAAGATTTGTAAGAATTAAATGAGCGATAACTTGAATACCTCTATAATGGAATATTAAGCAAACTTAGTCTAACTGTTAGTTGCATTAACTTGTGCACAATGTAAGTAAAAAAGAATTTATTTAATATTTGTGCGAAAAGAGGGACATTGAACTTGCGCTTATCATAAATAGTGAGAATCAGAGAGGAGTGCGAAGCATAAAATCGCTGGAGGCTATTGTGAATTGTTTTACGGTTATTAGGATTATAAAACAAGTTCGATTTGCTTTCCTTTATTATTCCCATATAAATGCTGAATACTATTTATGAGGTGCGATACTTTACTCAACAAATTTAGAAGTTTTTATTCAATTTAAGTAATTTTATTGTATTATACATTTCGCTATTCGCCATACCTGTAAGTGATATCATTAAGCAATCAAATCAAATCATTAAGCTATGAAAACGATTTCTTTTATGATCTTTTTCCTTAAGGAAACCGCAAAATATTTCATGTTATTTATAATGTATAGACTCTCATGATCTAATACCATGACTCTTCTTGGATCCATTTACATAAGTCCGAACCCCCCGGAGATGACTTGAAATTAAAAACAAATTTGGGATTTGTATTGCGAGTGATTGCGACAGCTCTGCCATAAAAAATAAGTAATCGTTTTGCTAACAGTTTCACTCCATAAGTCTGAAGCTTGCATTTCATGACTTTGATAAATACATAAGAATTAAATGGCTTTTCATACAAATCTCAATTTTAATTAAATTTTTCAAATTTTTATCAATTTTTATGTATCGCTTAAATAATCGCTGGGCTTTCCCCAGAAAGAGTCGTTACACCTCAGTCTCTAATCATATTTCTTTATCGAATTAATAAATTGTTAGAAAAACTTTTTAAGTAATAATTTGTTTCCTGACCAGTATATTAAGTAATTCAAGTTTTTAATCAAAAATAATTATTATTCTAACTTTTTTACTTAAAAGCGTCTAATATTTTAAGCTTTAGTAATATTGAAGTAAATATTCTGAATAATTTGTAAAATATTTTATTGAAATTATCATATTTAACAAGAATTTGATAATATCTGGAAAATAAAAAGTAAATATAAAGTTTATTTATAAAGTATAAGTATATAAGCATATAAAGTATGAATAATTAATGATTAAATTCTGAAAAAGATGATTATGTGATGATTTTGTTTAGACCTAATACCTGACAAATACCAGTACAATAACATAACTAATTAAAGCGATTAAAGCTAATAAAATGTGTACGAATTAATGATGCCCACCAAGCTAGAGCTTGAGCTGAGCCTAGGCTAGCCTGGGCTCAAGGCCCAGCTCGAGAGCTTTTGTGAGCCTGAGGCTCAGGATCAAGACTAAGTAAATGTGAGCCTATGCTCAGGCTCAATGATTAAGAGTCTACGTTGAAGCTCAGTTGGTGCGAACGTAGGCTCAGGTTCTGACCTTTGAGTATGTTGATCCTAAATACAAAGTCACAATAATTTTTGTTTGATTATTATATTAACTTCGCAGTATTGTTAACGTAAGAGTAATGGCAACTTTCCATTGAGTCCGGCCTTGAACAGGAAACCATCTTGAGTGATATATCAATTGAAAGATCTCATCGAGTACTACAACTTTTCCTCTTGAACCAACTCAATTCGTCCATGGAGTGAAGCACCAGAGGGAGAAAAAGCCCCCATTGTAAATACATTATGTAGTTCTGTATATATTTATATATAATGTATTTACAATGGCGACTTATTCTCCTTCTTGTGGTTTACTCCGTGGACGGATCGTGTTGGTCCAACAGAAAAAGTTGTAGTACTCGATGAGATCTTTCAATTGATATATCACTCAAGATAGTTCCTGTTGAAGGCCGGACTCAATGGGAAGTTGCCATTACAATGTATTAATAGAATAAGTCATATCATATCTAAAGTGCTAATAACTAATAGTTATAATAGCCC
>JAQGCH010000794.1:0-19517 GCA_034699485.1 Nanhermannia elegantula | reverse complement strand
TAGAGGTTCTCAAGGACGCTGATTATGAATATGAAATCAGTTTTTTGATAGCTCTTACCGTTTTTGAGATCTATTTGATAACAGACGGACAGACAAAACAAATCTATAAGCGCTCTTTTTAGATCGCGCTAAAAATTATGTCCTACAGCCTTACACTGAAGTAACCCTAAAAGTTGCGTTGCAGTGAAACTTAACATAAATTAAACGTATGTTTCACTCTGGTTTCACTTATCTGACTGATATATATAAAATTATGACTAAACTAACATACGCTTCACAATAATTTTTCCGAAAATTTACAAAATTATCTCCTAATTTCCGACTAATTTTATGGGCTTTGTCTCTCAAAAGTTATGGCTAAGATTGTTACTGGTGTAGGATCTTTATTTCAATTTAGATAAGTTCATATTTATCAGAGACTCAGGTTTGGTACCGGACTTATGATCGAAGGGTCGTGAGTTCGAACCCCGTAATATGCATTTCTTTGACGGTTATGTGCCGGCCAAATGTTATGTTTGTACAGTAAGTTCATATTTACAATTCTGTTTCATTTAAGCACAAAACTCAAATTTGATCCATAAAACAATGTAAGAACTTTTGTTAACGATCGGTTATGTGTCAAAAATTGAAGAGAGCTTTTGTATTAACTGTTATAACATAATATATTATACTGTCAAAAACGGTGTTTTTTTGACTTTATGTCTGTTAAGGCACACAAACTCATAAATTCTTTGTCACAAAATTATGAAATCCACAAATATTGAATACTTCTCAATCACAAGTTATAATGTATGATACAGTACTGTACATATTTGGTGCTATTTTATAATATTAATAAACTTTTTTAAAAAGGTATAATGCTTTCAAATAAATGTTAGTATTAATCCTTTTAATACATTTGAAACACAAGATTTAGTTTGGAATATGAGGTCGTTTGCACTCTAAGCAGTCATTTATTGCTGATATGATATTTAAATCAAAAAATGAATAAATTAAGAGCACTTTGAGAACTATAACCATTTTGAATGACTTAAAAACTTAATATCTTGTTGTAATGGGTAGCACAATATGAATTTAGTAACATATTTAAAAATGCAAGTAAAATTTAGCTTCTTCTTTAATTAAGCAGATATTTATGTTTTAGTTTGAAAATCTATCTAAAATTTTCTCACTCTTTCTCTATCTGTCCATTTTTATCGACTTGTCTGTAATGCTCTCTTTCTCTATTCTTAATCCTCCCTTTGATGCCTCCTTTTATTTCAATTAAAAGCCCCATTCGCTAAAACAGCATAATATATTGATTTTTCAAATTAATACAAGACATGTAATAAGTTTGTCAACTGTTTGTGTAATACATAGAAAGAAAACTTTGCTTTTAAAAAAAGACATACTTTTCTTAAAGATAATAATTATGAGCAGAAAAAAGTTTATTGAAAAAGAACAAAAACCAATTACAAGGCTGTGCTCATTATAACTTTGTTGGCCTCAAATGAAATCTTATTACAGCTACACTTTCCAATTTCAGTAATGTTGCATTTTTTCCTATAGCAGGCAATTGTTAGCGAAAGACATCACATAAAGCCAATGATAAGTCTTGTGAAGTCTAACGTGTAAGACAAAGATCGATACTTCTCTAGACTTATGTTAACTATAAAAATGGTCAAATAAGAAACAGTTAATTCGCTGAATTAATAGCAATCAAGTCAATTACCGGTTAGTGTTGCGACTCTGGCGAGTCTTAAACAATTACGAGAATGAAGTTCATGTCGATGATGTCGATAAGATTGACTCTCGACTAATTGGGACTATCGTTCAACTTCATGTCTCCTTAGATTAACATTCATATTAATTTAGGCGATACTCATCTCTTTTTGATTATAACATTTACGTTATTAAGTTATAGCTACATAAATAACAAGTTTCATAATTTGATTTATGATCTAACTATTCATATTAGTTTCTAAGTTGTTACGAAAGATAAGGAACTCCAACAGTAAATTAGTTCAACACTTATAATAACAGATAGAAATTGTGCTAACCATCTAATGATGAGGCTAACAATTAACTTTTCAAAACTCAGTGTGTACTTTCAAAGTTGTGTTGCTATGAAATAAATGATATTTTCAATATTACTATTTTGTAATGAAAATTGAGCTCAATTTTATCTCAAATACTGGAAACTTATGCATTAAATTTCTTTGCAACAAAATTTAAATAACTTATAATACGATTAGCTCTGTTTAAATCGAAATTTACTCACCATTAATCAATTTTAGTCATATAGAAATTTTATTTTTTAAATAAGTATTTTTAACTTTCACAGAGTTTTATAAGCAGTTTTATATGGGTTTTAAGCTCAACTTAAAAATAATTTAATTATATTATTTATTAATATGGAATATTTTTTCATTAATTAATTATTTTAAATTTAAAAATAAAATTTTAAAATATTTGAGAGTTATTTTTTATCAGTTTTTATTGGTTTAACAGTAATAATACTTTTGTATTATACAATGTATTTGAAAATGTGTAACATTGTTCTCATTACCAGAACTACATTTGTTCAATCAATATTGTCTCAAATCAATATATTTTTCATCATACAAGTAGGCTATTAGTCTAGACTTACAACTCATCTATTTAAGAGCTCACAAGTAGTTGGAAAAACCTATTCAAAAAAGTTTCACTTTCATTGACGGCAATTAACTATTTTAATAATAAACTCAATTAATAACTCGAACAAAGACTTAATGACTTTTGTATATTAAAAAAGTTAGAGATAACTAAAACCAAGTCTCTATTTGAAAGAATTGATTACAGAACAGATCGCATGTCAAATAATTTAATCTGAAGCTTATTTCGCAGAACACCTAACTATTTATTGGCCTCATCATCAATTGTGCCCTGAGATATAGGAACTAAATTGTCTCCTCTCTCCTTTTGAAAGCCTATTTTCTTACATTTTATCTGTT
Source organism: Nanhermannia elegantula (assembly GCA_034699485.1). Lineage (NCBI taxonomy): Eukaryota > Metazoa > Arthropoda > Arachnida > Sarcoptiformes > Nanhermanniidae > Nanhermannia > Nanhermannia elegantula. The sequence continues at coordinate 16,545 of JAQGCH010000794.1, read as the reverse complement.
CTTCAGTTAAAATAATAAAAAAGAAGCAAAAGTTGATCACAGAACCAATTGCTGTCATAACAGAAATAGGAGAAAAAAGAATAAACCGATTTGGTATACGATTGGCCGTAACCAAACCAAAGCTGCAAAAGTTCATTCCCCAATCCGTTAAGCCCCGGAGCACTTTCAAAAAATAACTGTTAGTGAATGTAATAAAACTGTGCACAACTTGTACTGTGATCTCAAACATTTTTTATTTTCTTTCCTTAATTTAATGCTAAAACGTTATCTCAAAGAACTTTTTGCTTCTTTAAGACTTTTGGGGCAAATAAAAAAATAATATTCTGTTTGTTATAGTTATTTCTTATCATTTTAATAAATCTTTGATAGTGTCCATGTCTTTAGAGGATTGATCCCAAAGCTTCCCAAATTCGCCGAATTATCGATAGTCTAATACCTTTTTATAGACATATTCAAAGTAATGATTATTTGCCAGTAGTTTATAAAGTTATTAAAAATAATTTTGTTTTTGGTTGAAATTAGTATTTCTTCTGCAAACATTATTGCAGTACTAATATTGAGTCTCTTCTATTCAGTGCCTTTACTAAAGAAAAACAATAATAGATCTCTTGTGCGTAATAATAATAGTATTTTTACAGTATATCTGATGATTAAGACAATTTGTGGCACAGGATTTAATGATAATAAGAGTTAACAATTCGAATCACACATAACTGAAATAAATTCTGTTATCATTTGTGTTGGTTCCGGAATTTCCATTCAATTTCTGTTGGTTGGGAATAATCATTCATAAACTTCAATACTTTTTGTTTTGTTTTTTATTTTTGAGGTAATTAATTAATTTTGATATCTTTATATCTTTTAACAATTTAATCAAACAAAATATATTAACTGTAAAAGTGATTCAAATTCACATATTGTGTGAACATTGCAAATAAGTTACGCACAGAATATAATTTTAAGTTAGATTGAGCTCAAATTTAATCACAACAACAGTCGAAAAAATAAAATCTACTTTTAGACAATATTTAAAACTATTTTTGTTTTAAATAAAAGTAATTATTCCCATAATTGACTTAATTTTTTAATGATCTATAGATTAAAATTAATGAATTGAGACTTTAGTGTCGGTATAAACCTGTGTATAAAATAGTAGCAGAACTTTAAACTTTAGACTTTGAAACTTTTTTGTTATAATACATTATTCTATGAGAACACACACCAAAGAATAGTAGTAGTCATTAATCTATGAACTCTTCTGAGACTCAAAACAATCTTGAATTATATTAATTGAATATTTACTTTTTGACCGCTATTTGTTTGTGTATTAATAATGTAATTATTCATTTGAAATGCAAAGTCTAATCAAATAAACTTTAAAACCAAACAATGATAATTCATTGCTTAGAAATTCTGTTTCGTGCCATCAAATGCTTGCTATTTATTGATTGTAAAGAGAAGCGAAGTCTTTGTGAACGACAGATATTTACTTTAAAATATTGGTGAAAAAGTAGTGCAACTTTTCTATCAAACTATGCGCTTATTTCCAAAATAGATCTCATCCTTTTCATTGATATTGACTCTGTTGTTGAGCTAAATGCTTATACAGAGTATTGTCAACAAACTTATAATTATATGTTTTCCTTTAATCACTACTCTATACTATTTTATATCGATTTATTGTATCCGATGAAGAGCACAAATATTTTCAGATCATTTATAACACAGTTTTTATGCTATTTTTAAAGAAAAATTTCCATTAAAAATGATACAAAAGAATCTTTGAATAAGAACCTCAACAAATAACTGTTTTTCATCCTGTTCTATAGTTGATAGCAAAAAGTTTAAGGAGATTTGAAATTCTTTTATCTTAGAGTTAGTTACAGTTTAAGACTTGTTCCAAATAAGCCATTGGGATAAAGATTTAAATTGAGAAATGCTTAGAAAGACATAAAGATTCTTTGAAACAAACCATTCCGTATTAGAGTTGTAAATACACTCTAAAGACATGCTGATTGTTGAACGCAAACAATTTGAAAATATTGTACAAGTTTAACAATAATCTTGTCAATAAAGTCTATGTAATAGAGACATTTCAATGGTGAGGTATTTTAGAAATAAAAGGAAAAATATTACTACTTTCTGAGCTTATTAGTAATTATTTCAATTAGAATAATGCAGAATAACTACAAGGATATTCAATTTTGCGATGGTCATTAATAAAGGTAAGGGTACTTTTGTTTCTTCAGTTTGGTCACAAGATTTCTGCTAATTTTGTGACCATTAAAACACAAATGTTTTATTTGTTTAATAATCTATGAATACTTCTATTGTTACATAAAATCATTTGTTATTTAACGTATTAAAACTCTGATGAAGTCTGGATTTACTCAATTGTTTAATTAAATTTATTATTTAATTTAATTGGTTGTTTAATTTAACCAAAATATGATTATTTTAAACGTCAATAAATGAAATGAATTTGAATGTTTGTTGGAGCTGTTTCTGCGTCATAATAATGAGTGATAGCATAATAAATGTATGGTCTATTCTCTTGTGACAGCTCTTTTTGAGTTATTAATCTTCTTTTCTAAGATTTATAATTAATCTAAAATTAACATAAGTTATCTGTGGCGTAACTCAAAATTTAGAAGTTGTCTTAATTTTATATATTAATTAAGAAATTTTATACAGAATTAAGAGATGACTTATATATTGCATTACTTATTATTCTTGATTGCTTACAATAGTTAGAAAATTCCCTCAAAATGTTATGCTTTCAATTCTTAAGTTAGTCCTAGAATTTCATTCATGATATAAAATATTTCATAATTATATAAATCAAGTCTTAAAGATAGTTTCAGTAATAATCCACTTGTGCCAAACATATATTAATGCAGTACAGACTATTATAAGGTACATATAATACATAGTAATATGTAATGCATAATATATTGATTTTAATAATAGCTAACATCTATTTCAAAGTTTAAATCAAAATATTTTATCATTTATATTAAGAAACTTTAAATTTCATTAATAGGAAGTCCTTAAAAAAAGATTCCTTTATTTTTTGAAGAGAGCTTATCAATTGAGAAGCTTTATTGAAATTTTGTAACAACATCCACAACATTAGTTTTAATTAGTGTTGATTCAGTTCTTTTATTTTTAGTTCTAGTTTAGTTGAGTTCTTGTTCCTGAAAAAATTATAGTTCCGGTTCTTGAAATTAGAAACAACACTAGTTTTATATAAACTGAGCTAATTTGTTAAATATCAATATTTAATTATCTTTTGAAGTTATGAGTGATTTATTTTATAATTTTTACAATTGCTTATTAGACTCTAATTTGCAAAATCCTGATACAGAATACGTGATATAAATTGTGGACACAAATTGAGTAATAGTTGATTAATATGAGAGCTCTTAAGAACATTAAAAATAAAATTAAAAACTTGTAATAAAATGACATAAATAATGCGCAAACAATAACTTAATAAAGTTTAGTGATAACGTCATACTTGAGTCCTATAGCAAATACAAATACCTGAATCAATCATCCTGAGCCATTTTTTCTATCTATTTCTAATTTATAACTTTATCTGAACCTATACTATGAATACTGACAACATTTTCGTTTGATCAGAGATGGAAGAGATAAGTAGAAAAATAAATAATAAATATGAAAGACATACAGTTTGTTAGAAGTTAGCAAAAATAGGATAAATTTAAGCCAAAAAGACGTGATTCGTTATAAGTTTGGTGCAGTGCCTCAGGTCTGGTTGCAATAGTTGGCCTACAGATGAACGGTCAGTGGTAAAGACAGTAGATTTTTCTTGTTAAACATTATTCTCTAATAAAGCAAAACATGTTTCTATAGCTTGATTGCATAAAAAGCCAGCTCAACATTGTAGGAATGGAACGCTTCTTATGTGAATAACTTCTTACTGCTCATGAATTAGTAAATACATAAGCATTACTTATTAAGAGTTCTCAAATCAATGAATCAAAGTTTCTTTCGACATAACTCTACGAAAGTTACTTAACATAAACTCGTAGGTCATGTTGTGCTTTCCATTATTGATAAGAATCATGTACTTATGTCACTAACTTTGATTCTTTAGAATTATATTGTAATTGAATAAAAATATTAAAATAATGTTAACCCAAACTAATAGTAACCCCCATCAAAAAATCTATTTTTTCCATAACATAGGTCTTCCCAAAAATTGTTTTTATTTAGAAACCATAACAACTGTTATTTTCTTATGAAAACATCGAATATTAGTTGATAAAAATCACAAAAATGTATTTAATGAAATACAAATTACGGTTTTAATGGAAAATCAATATCTAATGAATTTATAATTGAAGACCTTATTCCTTATGAGCATAAATTTTATTTGAGAGCTACTGAAACATTTGCAGTGCTTCATCTTTATTGACATTTAATAAAAAATGTAACTTATTTGTTAAAATATTAGCATATTTTGTATAAATAATAATAATATTTGGAATTTTATGTGTATTATAATTGTGTAACACAAATAGTAATTCAAATTTGTACCACTTCTAGCAATTCTCTCCAGTATGTCATTCTGTCAAACTTTAACAGACTTTTCTACCAAACAAAAGTCTGACAATAAAGTGAATGTTATGGGCTATTATCCAATTTTGACACAGTAATACTTTTTATCTGCTTTGAGTATAATTTGAAAAATACCTCGAGTGAAACACACCAAATAAAAGTTTTTCTGATAGTCATGAGATAGTCTTAGAATATGAGACTTCGATTCGATTTCTCTGCATTCATTCCATTTTATGATAAAAGATTATGTTTTGTTTGTTTGTTAAGTCGTTTTGATTTATTAAATTTCATAATTTTTTCAAATACGCATAAAATGCATAAAATGCTTGCATCAAATTTGTTTATATTTTCTTAAGTTTATTTAGTTATAAGGTTAAGAAACTTTAGGTCTTCTCAAGGGATTGCTTGGCTTATTAGCCTTTTCAGGATTACTTTGAAGACTTTGAACACTATTTTCTATTAAACTAAATCCATTCATTTGTAAGAAACTAAATTATTGATATTTAGCTGTAACAGGTTATCACTGATAGTAAACCATTACAGAATTTGACGCATTTACAGTATCTATTTCTCCAAATGAGCCCAAAAGTAATTAAGAACTTCATCAGAACTGCAGGCATTCTAATCGAAAGGCTTTCTAATTAGCAAATAATCTGAGAATCGTGTTATATTTGTCACACTCAAGCTTAGAGAACAATTATTACAGAATAAATCTCACTTTAATTGATAGCCTTAATACTGATGCATAATTAAGATTACACTAAAATTGTTTAAATAACTTACAAATATTTTTGTAACTTTAATCAATTTTGTCATTTCAAATATCATATTATCTTTTGATTAACTTAATTAAAATAAATACCTTTTAGCCATTAGTTACTAATTGGGTATATTTATTACTGAATCCCAAATTTGATTTATATTCTAAATTTCAATGAAGATCTTTATTAATGAATATAAGAAATAATTGATTGCTCAGAAATTTAGCGGAAATTTGCGGGCATTCCAGCCAGAAATGAAAGAGGAAGGATATGAGCCTAAACACTGGTGAGAAAGGAAAGCAAAAGGAATTCAATTTTTTCTGATTCAAGGATTCCCTATGAAAAAGACTTACTAAAAGCTAACTAAACAGTAACTTCATTATTGAGCTGATACGCATCTATAGATAGTGTAAGAACTTTAAGCTAAAAATATTTGTGCTGCAAATTCTAAAGAAATTATCTAAAGTGCAGGATTCTATCAATAATAATAAATCAAAATTTTAAAATCCATTGAAAGGCAATGCTTTTCATTAAAACTTGTTTATGACAAATGACATCATTTTATTATGTTTACTATCGAATGAAAAGAATCCAAAAATACTAGAAGTACTCGTCGGGACTTCGATAAAGTTTGTTGACATAATCATTAGTTGGAAAGGTTTTAGATTTATTTGTGATCTGAATAAAGCACATGTTATGTGAGACTAAAATTATTTTCCATTTTCATCAGCAATAAGAAGAATAACATTTTTCTATACTCTAATATTTGAAAGAGATATGGATTCATAGATTGATTGATGAGAGTTAAAACATTGACTTTAACCTAACATTAACTTAAGTGTAAATAACTTCCTGAAAATCCAAAGTCAATATAACCTAAATATTATATAATATCTATTGTTATTCGACTTAATGGTGTAATTTTATATCTGCTTTGATTCAATATTATATTCAATATAATTCATTTTTATAATTAATTGAAAATTTAAATTGAGACCGAATAGCTCTGAAGAGTGCTGTTATGCAAGTATCAATTTATAAGATTTTAATGAAAAACCTCTTATCTTGTAATGCAGTGTATGCGTGCGTTACTGTCATGTCGTGTCGGTTTTTATTAGCGAACATATGGATAATAACTCTGTATTTTTGCGATTCAAGGCTTTTAATGTTTTAACTCATTTAAGCTTCAATTATAAATCATTTCTTCTCAAAAAACTCGAAGCTGAAACTTTTGTAACTCCAAAATATAGCAGAAATTATTTTGCTTTTAATATACCACTCAAATTGAAAATATAGTATTATATCAAACAAACATTCTTTGTCTTTATAAAACTTTTTTGTCAAACATAATTGAAATTTTATTTATGTTAAATAAAAAATTAATAAACAGTTTACAGTTGAGGGAAGTATATGCCAAATATTTATGATCTCATTTAATAGATATTGTCATAAAATTGATTTAGAAATTGTTTTGGAGTACTTTTATCCGCTTTTACTGAAACTTATGCATTAGGTATTCCCTAATTCCCATTATGACCCCATCTGAGCAAATGATAAATGAAAAAAGCCTTTCGACCCAGTAATGTCTGCCCTCAAACACTTATAAATGTTAGATCTGATCCATATGAATGACTCAATAAAGTAATCTTATCTTCTATTTATTTATCTTTTAAAATCAAGTTTTATTCATCACATACCAGAGCTTTTTCCCTAAATCCTAAATTTTTAAATTGTGTTTTAATGATACATATTTAAGTGAATTAAATGATTAATAAAAATAAGGTTTTATATATCATTAATAAGAATTTATAATAAATTCTGTCTTTTATTAGTTGCAAAAAGAATATTCTATTCTTATATTAAACATAATTTTATTTAAGTCATAATAAAAGTCAAAGCTCTATCCGTAGATTCTGCCCCTTAAATGATTCTTTGTATCATAACATTCATAAGCATAATATGCTGCACATAATTACACCAAATATAACTTATTATAACTTTTCCTTCATTAACAAAAGTTTCATAACTTATATCATCCGCAATGTATTGTTAGGTTTTTATAACAAAAAGTGTTATTTGGCCGCATAAGCCATATATATATATATATGTATGACAGCTTGTACTGACGGGGTGTCAAATTATTAATAAACACAAAAACTTAACTAAAGGCTGAAAAATTAATTGAAAGTTAGAAAAATATATTGATTCTTACCTGAAAACCTGCGAGTCTCTCATTCTCCCAGCCGTAGGCAAATAAGTTTGTATAAAACATTAATACTATAAGCGATAAAAATGTGCAAATATTTTCCATTCTCTTTATCTCTATTTATATAATCTCTTTTCCTAACTCTAAATATTAAACCGAATTTCTTTCTTTCGTTGAAAGCTATTTAACTATTCGTAAAAAGCTTACTGTTTTTGTTTCAAAGCAAAAACTCGAAGCTTTTACTCTTTTCTTCTCTGAATTAAACTAAAGTTGGTCTCAAACGATACTGATGTAGATCTTTGTTAAGAAAAAGCTTTCGAGTTGTTCACTGGGGTGAGTTTGCGCTCATCCATAACTCGTCAAAAGTGTAGCACATTATTGCGTGATTGCGCACCGTTTCCTTGCAAAGAGTACTATTGAGATAATACTTAACAGGTTTCTATTTTAATGCCATCAATAATCTATAAATCTAATGATATTTATAACAATACATTATTCACTCTGCAGTTTCAAAAATTCTTCTATTATTTAAATTGTTATAACTTATTGACATTTTCTTTTGCATATTTTTTTTCAATTTTATGCATTAATGAACTCCAATGACCGAAATTGAAACTCAGTTTATGTAAAATGAGAATATTATTAATTTTTAGACCTAAAGATATGTTATAAAAATCAATTGTTTGATCTGTTATAATAATGATATGCATCAGTGCTTCTCAGCAGTAGATAAAAAGCACAATTTAGTTGAATAACTAAATATTCAAATTTGAATTGTATGAAAAGACATATTGAAACCTAAATAATGAATCGATTAAATCGATGTTAATTTAAATGCAAAAGAGATTTTGCTCGCCTTTTGATTAAATACAGTATAATATTATATTGTATTATATTCATGATGAATAACATATTAATGCAAACATCAAAAATAGACTTTCTTTAACTTGTTTTGGTATTCATGTAAATCATGCCAAGAAATTCATTTGAAAAGCAGTGCACTCAAGTGATACATCTATCTTGAGTGCAAACTTGTAGACGTGATTCGCAACAATAGCACTGTATTACAGATAGAAAACAAAACCAAAATGAGTTAAAACCTTATTCAGTTCACTAAACTATTGATAAGGAATATAAAACCTCATACGGCATAAATAGAATTCAGAATATTGAATAAATACCATATTTGAAGTTAATTTTATTCAGATTCTAAAAATTTTTCATCTTAGAAAATATTTGATTTATATTCTCTTATACACAAGTATTTCAATAGGAATTCTTTTAAGGTTTAAGAGATAAGGTTATGCTTTTTATTAGCATTTTTTGTCGATGACTTAAATGAATGATGTTTTATGTATAAAATATAATCGTATCTTAGGTTATGTTATAGCTTGCATTCGAGCAATCATTCATTTTTTATGATAGTCAATGATTATGGATTATTGATATAGTCTTTACTCTAGATTAGTGTTGATGTCTTTGCATTGATCAATACGAATAAATCACAATTTGTGTCAAACAGAATGAATCAGATATTAAATGAACTAAATTATTATTTATGTTCACATTCCTATCAAAATCTACATTTGATTCAATTATATTTCAAACTTTTCTAAATTCTTGGTTTCTTTCATTTCACTTATGCTTTAGAGCTTTTTGTTTTGCTCTACTCTATGATAAATATCATCAAATAGTTATTTCAAATGTGAATTTATTTATCAAACCTCGAGAGCAAATGATATTCTCAAAATACTGCGATTTGCTATATTTTATGGTACCTGTGATGATGTTTTCATGTTCAGCACTTGCACACTTAGGGAGTAAGCCTTTCAAGATTTTAACTTGAATATGCTTTCGGACAGACGAAAGTCATTTGCTTTCAGAATTGAATGGTTCCGTTCTTTTGAATAGTCTTAATAGAAGATCAGCGTATTCTTAGGGTTTTTATTGATTCAAGTTCTGAATATTTTTGCCAAAATTGTGTGATAATGAATTCAATGCGTGTTAAGTGTATGACAACAAATAAATAGCCTATAATTTATTACTACTTGAAGATTTGCTCTCAATATAATCATTTATATTCTTTTTTCTGTTTTCCATTATATACAGCTTAAGCTAAGTTATTGTTAACAATAAAATGAATAAAATAAACTCTTATTGAGGCTCAACTATGTGCTATACTTCTGAATCATGTCAATAATGACCGAACCCAGGAAATAGAATTTTGTTGTAACAGAATTTTGATTTTTCTTCTTATTTGGCTTTCATGTTGTCTATGCTGACCTATACTGCTTGTATAGTCTGTACTAATTTATATGTTAATATTGAAATTTGTATATTAATGAAAACTTTAATTTGAATGTTTTTAATAAAACGCTATCACAGGAATATTTATCGTAGCTTTCAATTGACAAAGAGATTTAGTAATTCAAGAATTTCTAAAAATGTCAAATATTATTGCTATTGATTGTAAAAGCTATTAAATAAATCTGTTATTTACTGCTTTTATTACTATTTATTCCTAAATGAATTTACCTTTTGTTGTACTGGTAAAAAATCTCAAATTTTGTTCAAACATTTTTACGCTTCGGTGCTTTGGATTGCAATATTGATAAAAATAAAAAGTAATTGAAATAATGGATAGGAATGTATTTTTATAAAATATCTAAACAGTTCAATTCTTTGATATATGGGGAATAAGCTTTATTAAAAACTATGAATAGACTTATGATTAGTGATGGCCATGTTCGGCGCTCTAGGAAAAAATAAAACGCGAGCTTCAGACATTTACAGAGCTTCAACTTAGTCAAGTTCGTAAATATTTTTATATTTTCAAAAAATTATCTCAAAAACCATTGAGTTTTTGACACCCCTAGACTTTTTTGTACATTCATTTTTGCCTACCCCTTGCCATACAAACGCAGCTAACTTGTTGCATACTACTATTGTCAATTATATTAACTAATTATTACTGATGAGCATAATGAACCTTAAAACCTCTAGAACCAGATCCTCGAATCTCGGTTTTTAAAACCTGAGATACTAGGTTCAGTTTCGAGTCTTGAACCTTTATTATTTATTAAAAGAAAAGTGTACAAAAATGTAATTTGAAAATAATATTTATAATGATTAATATATATGATATCATTTTATATACAGAGGTTCTGAAGTTCGAGGTTTATAGGTTTGAGGTTCAAATTTTTGACAGAGGTTCGGGTTCAGTTTCTAGGTTCGTGAACAAACCTCTGGAACCCGAACCTTGTAAATAGTCCTGACCTTAAAAATAGTTATATATTAATATATTCCTTCAGCTTTTTTGAAAATTATAATTAAATAAATTTCAATATTTAGCTTTTTATAATATTAAACAATTCTCTAGTCATCACTAAAAAAGAAAGAGACTTTCTAAATATTCAACACAAGCAATAATTTGTGGCGATTCTATGTCTAAATTCTTTAAAACATAATAATTCATAAACTGCGCTAAAAAATGACATTTTGTAAAAATATAAGTATTTTATATTAAAAACTTTTATAAAATGCTTGAAAAATGTATTTATTAAGACCTGGCGCTCGGGGCCGTGCTCGAGCGTTGGCAATCACCGCTTATAATAAAATCTTAAGATGAGTTATTAATTTGTGACTATAAATGAAAAAATATTTAAATCTTATTTCACTTTTCTTTGAACTATCGAATAGAAAGTGTTAAACTAATCCAAAACTAATGACTGCAGAATGTTTAACAGTTTAAAACACTTAGTTTGACCTTTCATTTGATTTTGACGCTCTTTCAACATTACCAGTAGGTTATGGTTTAACTTAACTTTCTGTACAATAATTGCTGCTTTGGATTATTGTAATGATGGTAATGATAGGACTGTTAAGAATTCTCAAATCACGGAAATATTTCAATCTTTTGATCTATTCAATTATCCCATTTAAAATTGAAAACATTGAAAATCTTCTTAAGGGTAATAAATATTTTCTTGCAATTGAGAAATACATTTGATTTAAGCAATATTAAAAAAAATACTTATAAGTAAATGTGATACAAAAATTTGATGCAATCTATAATATTTAGAATGATATATCTCTTAAGACCATCAGTTGTGTATAGTCTACAGAGTCCTCAATATCTGCTCAAAATAGCAGACATACAACATTACAATATTATCTCAACTCTGATTGTAATAAGAGATAACATACTGTATTCCAAATAATTAACCTTTAAGTAGGAATTTATATTAACTTTTATAAAATTTTAAAAACTTATTTCAAATTCAAATACAAATTGCAATATTTATTAATTAACTGAATAATCATAAAATTAATTAACTTTGAGTTAATTATGCTTCTTATGAGACATGAATTTGTTCATTTGATATATTAATTAAAAATATTTCAATAAAATGATTCTGATTTGAATATGAAAATGATTACAAAGTACAGAACAATCAAATTAATGATACAAAGAAAGAAATTTATTATGACTTTCATTAGTAGTTATAATTAAGTCCATAATAATTAAGACTTTTATGACATATAGAATGATATCGAGAAATTATATGCTTTGATCACAGCCGTAGCTAGGGGTAGGCAGGGGGGCTATAGCCCCCCAAAGATTTTTGAATATTAAAGTGTAGGTCTGTAGCAATTTTTAAAAATTGTCATATTTAGGAGTTTTTCTATGTCTAGCCCTTGGCTACGGCACTGGCTTTCATTGTAATGTTTTAGCTTAAGGACAGGTTAGATCTGATCGAAAGAACAACACAATTAATTATCTATAAAAGTTATGATATACAGTACATATTTTCTATAGATAATAATAGTATTGACTTAATTGAAGCCAACAAAGCTCTTGCTTCCAATATTTTATATAATATTACTATAATATCAAATATTTGTGTCAAAGCATAGAATAAAGCAAAAAAATATTATTTTATAAGCTATAAGATTCTTATAAGAGAAAAAAGATATATAATGATGAAAAATCTAGTTCTTACCAAATAAACCATTATCTAAAGCAGGGCGTAGTGCTCATCATCTCAAATATAAGCTATACTTAAATAGCATACTCTATGAAATCTCGAGTGCACTTCTTTTCTTAAGATCTTTTTTATTCGAGAGTTAATAATATTTTCTATCTTTTATTCATAAGGACCACTTCTACACCTGTATATATATATATATGTATATGTATAGTACTGTATAATATAATATATGATATTTCTGATTCAATTCAATATCACTTTTTATTTGCTCCCACTATAAGATGGATTTTATTTGAATAAATGAATTTTCATACACTATATTGTACTGTACAGTAGACGAATATCTCCGTTTGGGCTGATTGGGCTGCAATTTTGGACATTATTACAGTGCTCTGAACTCCAGTACATTTGCTTCAAATATGCTTTAAATTACAGTTCAGAACAAAAGTTCTGACAAAAGAACAGATAAGAACAGACTCTAAATCGAAACTTATTTCTGCAGAATTTAATATTTTATTTATAAACCATAAGACACGTAAATGACGATAAATACCAGTGCAGTCATATTGAAAAACCACATCTTTTCATAGTTTGAGAACTAATTCGTTTTTAAATTAAGATTATATTGAATTTAATCTGTATTTTAGACAATTACTAAAAAACTTGTCCAAACATTTTATGACTCAATTATTGATTGTTATTATTTGTGTAATACTGTACTTATATTTCAAATTATTTCAATTAAATTAAAAATCAGTTTCTTTTAAAATATGTATTATTTAATTAAATCAAAAATAATGATAATGTGATTAATTATTTTAAAAAATATCACAAATATAATGCACATAATGAACCATTAATTTTAAGACATTTATACCATAATTACGACCAATATTTAGAAAATATTATGATTTTTAATGAAAATATGTATTAATTATCATATACTAAAGTGCTGTACAAATATACAGGTCTTATATTAAAGAATATCTCAAAAGAATTCACGAAACAAATATGTTTTTAATATACAAAAGACCACAAAAGACAATATCAAACAATTTAGTGTTGAAAATAAAATAGTTTTGCATTAATTGTCATAACATTAACACTAGAATTAGAATTAGTTAAGAATTGACTCAATTTAATGATTTGTTTGAATGATAACTACTTTTTGATCTTTTTGTTGTATTCGTTGAAATCAATTCTTTGTATTTCAATAAAGGGCTCAAACTTTTGACCAACACTTGAATCGTTAGCTTTTGTTGACTGCCTTTTGGACACTCGTTTGACCATAACTTTGTTGTTCTGTTTGTTTTGATCCAAACTTTTTCTTTCATTTGTTTCCAATTGTTTTCCATTTTGATTATTATTGGAATTAATGGAATGTCTGACGAGAAGAGGCGCCGATTCACTGACCACACACTCCATTGACTCTGACATTGACTCTGAGGGCAAAGTCTTCCTGAGAGTCAACACTTCATTATCTCTTAAGAGACAAACGGATTGCCAGTCATTCAGTTGGATCTGTTCCAGAAAGCAATGAAACCACTCTTTGAAGCCATAGTTTGTCTTCAAATAGTTCTTCAAATCTCTAATTGTTTTGATTTCTTCACTCATTAAAACCCAAAACATTTTATTTTCGTTCAAATCTTCGAAATTAACTTTAATCCGAATTAAATTTTGATTAATTGCAGACATTGTTCACAATTGGATCCAATTTGATATCAATTCAATTATATCTCAAATCAAAATTGAATTGAAAGCAGAGCACAAATGCAGTGCAATCACAAACATATAGAGAATTATATTACAAATAATAAAGTGTTTAATAATTACTTTAAAAAAGCGTTTATTTATACACTGAATAATAGAACCTTTTAAAGCATTCAATTTGATTACTTCAATACATTAAAAAGTCCTTTTATATAAATATATAATACAGTATTCTATACATACAGAATAAGCACAGTATAATTTGAATTAGTGATAAGCAGAGGCTCAGTTAGGTATCAATTAATGTGTCTCTAGTTTTGTTTAAACCTTACATATTATTAGAGGTGTTATAATGTCTCTAATTTGGGACTTTTATAAAGCTCTTCATTTGAGTGAACTTCAGGTCAAAGTGTATACACTTTCATGGGTGAGCCTATGGTCTGACCCCCCTCTGCATTACTGGAATATTCTGTTTTGGTTCTTGCATTTGAGTTGATTAGAAAATTAATTAATTACTAAACCTTTCTTTAATAATAAGCTGTTTTTGGCAAAAAATAATTAAAAACCAAATAATCCTTTCTCTGAATGATTAATATTTTGTTCACAACTTTTAATTGCTTAAGAATTGTGTACAAGTTCTGTAAAACTTTCTCCACTTCATCATTAAATATAGGCTTATGTGAAGAGACGGACAATAATTGCTTACTCTTAAGAGAGAGTCAGCACACAAAAAGTTGACTCTACTATGAGAGAAGCTTAATATCCATATCCATTAGAACCATAAATCTTAGCAAATGCTAAGCTATAATAGTCGTCTCATTAATTTCCATATAAATGCAAAATTGTTCAGAGAACCGAAATTAAAACATTTTCTTCATTCATTCACTTCACAGTCAAATGCTTTTATTATATTCTAATACTCAGAAAAACTAAAAATTAAATAATTTTTTTCATGTTAGAGCACAAAAATTGACTTTTCTGTTAAGACTTTGAATGAATAGATGTTAGGCTTATTTTTATTGCATATCTCAATTGAGTTATTACATAAAAATTTAATGAGAAATATACACAATAGCAGAGTCAGAATGTTTACATACATTTGTTGAAAAGCATTGATGATTTATTTGTCAGCAACTTTTATTTGATTTGCAATCATAATAGGAATGCCGTCTCTGTCTATTTGTCTTTTCGCTCACTTTTATCTTCATTGTTATAACTTTTTCTCCTTTATTTCCCAACACTAACAGATCAGTATTAAAGATTTACTTTACTCTATCGATTCAAAATACTTGGATCCACAATATCTCTACTCTGACTATACTCTACTTCCCCTACTTTTGTGCCATTCAAAAGAAAGTCTCAATTGCTGACAGTGTGAAAGAGATGAAAGATATACCGTATATACAGTATTATATACAGTATATATACAAATAAAAAGTTTTCGTACTAAACCTTTAAGATGTCTTTTAGGGCTAACAGTTGTCTCACTGTGAGCACTAGTAATATGCAAAAACTTTTTGTATGCTTCTCAACAACTTCTTAATAAGTATTTTTCAATGTTTAATAAATATATGCGAATGTGATGTTACATGAATTCTATCTTTTCTACATAAATATTATGTACTTTTAAGATGAAGTTTATTATATGTGGAGTTTTTATGCTTTTATTTGTCAATTTATTAAATTATTTTGCAAAACTCAAATCGATTGAAGGCTTTTTGAGCTACATTTTGTGTCTAAGCTTTCTTTGACATTAAAAAGATGCCATTCTAAGAGTCAGTTCACTTTATTGAATAAACTTAACAATAAATTTTGTCTTTAAAATGGAAATAAATGATAACCAAAATGTGATGCGATTCTGTGATGTCTTACAACTAAGTTCCGCTTCGAATACGTTTCCTCTGACTGTTTGGCTCTTTATGTCCGGATTCAGACAATATAAAAAGTAAAAGTTTCTGTAAATCAAATAATTCATCTGCAAAACATTGTTTGCTCTGCAATGCGATTATTATCTACAAAGAAGTAATTGAATAAAGTTTTCAGAAAGTCATCAATTTTCTGAATAACTTACATAATAAATAAAATCTCTATTATTGCTTCAGAAATTATGAAAAATAAACTCTAGAAACGTGTGCGACCACTGACAAAGAGATCACAGACAGGTTTTGAAGGGTGTATCAGCTCTTAAATTATCTCTTTTACTATAAACTTACTAAAAAGTTTAAATGTCATTTCAAAGTATTTGTATTTAATACTATTAATACAAATAAACGTATAATCAAAATACATA
>JAQGCH010000793.1:0-19521 GCA_034699485.1 Nanhermannia elegantula | reverse complement strand
TGCGTTATTAAATGCATATTAAATATAACTGGCATTACATCAGATTGAGATCACTTTCTCTTTCAATATGAACCTTAAGAACTAATTTCTAAGCGCATAACAAACTCTTGGGAATGGGTTCTTATGTAACGAAATGCAATCTTTGCAAAAGTGTTCAAATCAGTCCTTCGGCAGCGATCCAAACAAAAAGGTTTCCAAAAAGCAATTTATTATAGCTTTCTATACATAACTAATTATATTTTCTTCATTGACATAACGCATATGTAGTACCGAAAAGCCAACTATAAAGCTATTATTATTAGGACTGGACAATGCGGGGAAGACTACCATTGCGCTGCACTTAACCGGAGGTTTAAAACTTACGAATCTATAGAAAAGTGAAAAAGTTTAAATTATTTTTGAATAATTAGATTCATTGGAAGACTTGATACCAACGATTGGCTTTTCCAACATAGAACTGCCAAAATTCTATAATTTCCGAGTTGCCATGTATGACTTGGGCGGCGGACCAAGAATTAGAGCCATTTGGAAGAATTACTTCGCTTTAATACATGGAATCATTTTTGTTGTCGATTCCGCTGATATTAACAGACTTCTAGAGGTTAAGGATGTCTTAGAGGAAGTGGTTTCTAATGATAAAATTGCTGGAAAACCTATTTTATTGTTTGTTTATTTAAAGTTTTTAAAGTTTTTAATGTTCTTAATAATGAAGTTTAATCAAACTTTTTACAGATTGATTAATAAACAAGATATTGAGGGAGCGCTCGACGAACTCGAAATCTGTAAATATATAAATGTGGAGCCGCTTATCACTAAATTCAAATGCCTCACAAAAATCGTAAGTTTTTTTAATCAATTTAATGTAAACTTTAATGCACTAAAAATTGTTTAACTATTCTTTTATCAATTTTCAGCACATTTTTTCTAAACCTAAGAGTAAAAAGTTATTTAAGTCTTTTCTATTAAAAAAATTGTGATTTTAGATTTGGTTTTATCTAATTTCCGATATTTTTGGATAATTATAATTCTCAATAAACTGATGAATGACTTTCTTTTTATACGATTAATAGGAATCTTGTTCTGCAATTACAAGGCCAGAAAAAGGCCCGAAAATAGATCCCGCAATAGATAATGGATATCAATGGCTAATGAGTAACATTAAGAATAATTGGATTCATTTGAATAATCGCGTGGAAACTGATTCTAATGAACAATATTCTAATGAGAAAAAATCTTTAGAAGAAAGAATTAAACGGTTTCGAGAAACTAATTCTGAAACTGTTGACAATGATGAAGATTTAGATCTAAAATCATTCAATAAAGACTCGGATCCATTCAAACCTATCAAAGAAGTTGTAAAAGACATTATAAAGATGAATAATTTAAAAACTATCACAGAAATTATGAAAAATGATTACAATGAAATCCAAAGAGATTCATATATAGACCGGTCTAATGGTGGTTATGAAACAAATACTAACTTAGAATCAGAGGATTATTTGACATCTGATTACAGTACGACTTCTTTGTCTCAGAATGAAATCAATGAAACGATAGGCAATCGATCGGAACATTCCATCGCTGAAAGTATTCCGTCACCGAACAAATCATTTTCTCCATCAAAACCTCCATCAGGTGTTAGTATAGTTGAAATTCATCATAACAGCCAACAAGACATTGAAGATGAGATCATTGAATCGCAGGGTATTAAAGGTATTAATGAGATGTTTTATGAGTTATATTGGTTTAATCTAAATGTTTGTTCTTTAGATGTGAACAATTGTGAGTCATTAAGTGTAACATCGCCTCAAAGTAGTGTAAAGTCTACGACATCTAATCGATCACATAAAAGGCCAAAAAGAAAAATGAAAATTATCAGAAATAGTAAAGTATCGCCAGTTTTGAGTAAAAGCAGCTGAAAAAAAGAATAATTTGTTTTTTAAAAGAATTTTTCAAAGTTAATCAACTTTTTTGACGTTAAAATTAAGCTAAACTTCTTATATTTCTAATAAAGTTGTTCTGAACTATTAATTTTAGTCTCATTTTAAGCTAATATGTGTTGGCATAAAAACTATAAGCTATAGTCATTGAATATGAGCGCACAATCGTATAATAAGTTATATAAAATGTCAAATTGTGTAATTTAATACTTTATATGTTTGGAGAGAAAGTCTAATTTGTATTGTACTGGTATTGTATATCTTCAAACTCGAAGTCAGACAAAGTTTAGTTATGTATACTGTACTCAAATATCAATACAAGTTTAGTGTTGTGTGTATTTGAGTGTAGAACAGAGCGATTGCTATCCAATGAAACAAGTTTTGCATTGAAACGTCATTTCAATTCACCCACCGCTCAACAAGTTGGTCCGTCTCCCTAAACTTGATGGCTAGAAGTGGATCCTCATTGATGTCCTTCAATTCGTTCGTACCATTACATGAGTGCGGACTAACTTCAAAATTATGAACCGCTTTGTGAAATACTTTTGAAAAAGAGTTCCTATTATCAAACTGATGATCAAACTTATATATCTATAGAAATGTTACAATTGAGTAACTATTACTATGAAACCATTATTAGCTAACAATCAACTTAAAGTGACTTTTTTACTCCTTTGGTTTCTCTTTCAATATCAAGTACTGTCATATGAAGTAATTGAAAAATGCGAAGAAGGATGTCATAGTCAAGTGGTAATAACTTTTTCATTGTTATTCAATTCATTGTTTAAGTTTTTATTATAAATAAGTATATATAGAATTTGAATGATTTCCATTAACTCTCATATGATTAATACATGATTTTTAATCAAAAATATTCATATGTACCTTAAAATAGGCTTAAAATTTTTTATTGATGAACAAACATTAATGATAGGGTCTAAAGTGCTTATACAGAGTATTAGTTGTTGAGAAGTAGAAGCAAAGTTTTGATTAGAATATCATTTCAATCATGTGCTTCTCAGCTAAAAAGGGGACATAACTTGAAAATATTTATTTAATAACTTTCTTTGATTATTTTCTTCCCTAACCTCAATAGTTTGCATAACTTTGAAGTTGAATTCAATATTTTGTTGACTCGGGTTGTTTTCATAATGTAATAAAAAGCTAGTCATGTGTCTCTGTTTATGAAATGAATCGTGCAAATTATGCATACTATCATTGTAATGCTTTCTGACACGTTCCATCACATTTATGGTGTGATAATCATAATTCACATTTTACACATATTTAGTCTCTATTCAACGCTCTTGACCTTAACTCATATAAGGGATGATTAATTGAAAATATAATTTGATCTTAAATTAAATTAATGCCAAACTCAATAACAATATGTTGTTCATTCTTTTTTGTTAAGCTTAAGTTCAGTATATGTTATACTAAACTTATAATGCAATAATTGCAGTACTGTTTGTTGTTAATGCAGTATTCAATGAGTAAGTTCTTGTTAAGCATTATTTTATAAAATGAGTTATAAATTTTAAAATTATGAGAAGTTTATTCAAAATGCACATTCATTTATCACAGTTAGAAAAGTTAATATAAAAAGTTTGCTCATAATTTAGAAATGAAATTGAATACATGTATTACTTAAAGAATATATGAGTCGAAATTTGGAAGAAGTTTACTTTCGTTTAATTTATTTTCTATGTTTCACATAAATGCTATGTCTGCTTATGAGAGGAGTAATATGAAACACATAGTCTAATAGTGCAAACTTATATTCACTTTTAATAATTATTATCTGTTAGAAAATAATAAAAAGATTTCAAATAAACTAATAGTTGACAAATAGGTTTTCCCTTAAATCGAAACCATCTATGAGT
Organism: Nanhermannia elegantula; assembly: GCA_034699485.1. NCBI lineage: Eukaryota > Metazoa > Arthropoda > Arachnida > Sarcoptiformes > Nanhermanniidae > Nanhermannia > Nanhermannia elegantula. Next base: position 15,698 of record JAQGCH010000793.1, on the reverse strand, counting down.
CAAAACCTCAATGAAACCACTGGTCAAACATTTGATATAAAATTTATGATATCCAGACTTGTGATATATCCCGTCCTTAATTGCGAAATGCTGTAATTTAAATGCATTATAATAAATGTGTTTCACAGCTTTTCTCTCGTAAGCAGACATAGCATTTATGTGAAACATAGAAAATAAATGAAACGAAAGTAAACTTCCAAATTTCGATTCATATAGTATGTTAAGTAAGTTTTGTGGAATTTAAAATTTGAATTCTAGGATTTTTATTAATTGCTGCTTCCTTTGATTCGCTACTTTTCTTACTTTAACCCTTAAATAACACGTAAAAGAAATTATTTTAAAGCTTAAGACTATCGATAACTCTTTCAAAGGGCACAGAAGTTTTTTTAATTGTTGTCAAAGAAAGTTTTTGCTCAAAAGCAAACATCAGCTCAAGATTTATAATAAATCAATGTAACAAAAATAAAAAATTTTGATTAATAATCAGTATAAAGATATAATGTATTAAAAAAGAGTTCATAAAGTTTTCTAAGTATATATTAATCTTTATTTAAATTTTAACACATATAAAAAAATTTCTTCTTTATCTTTTAATGACATATTAGTTGTTAATTTATGTTAAAAAATGAAAAGTAATTAGAATTTCAAATCCTACTGAACTGAGTTAACACATTATAAGTAATTTATTTATTTCAATAACTTATTATAATTTATAAATTAGACAAATATTGACAGATAGGAATATTTTGGTGCGAGAGTTATTAAAAACTAACATAAATTTCTATTCACTAAAGTATTTTACTACAAAAACTTTCAAAAATAACATTAGATTTCAATTAAATCTAGAGAATAGACTATTTTAAATTTAAAAAGTCTGAAACAAAAAGTGCTCAACAGATAATATTTAATTATATTCTGACAGAAAGAAAAGTATATCAAAATAGTTTCAATTAAAACTGCTTAATAAGTTTCTTGCATTTGATGCAATGCATGTCTAATATACAGTATATTATAGTAATGTATGAAATATAAAATAATATAAAACTTAAGCCACATTCAAGCTACGGATGGCTAATTTTGGCTAAAAAAAGTGCACAACCTCCACAACCTCAAAACTAAGTAAACGCATGAACGCCTGGGAAAATCAGCGTTCGGTATAATACACAATTTCTCTTTAGTTTTGGACGACCGGTGCGTTGCTTTTAAATTGTTTACTAGAATGCGGTTTTTGTTTAGCAAAAAGGATGACAGGATTTTGTCCTGAGTTTCTATATGGAAATTGGGCTCAAATACTAACCATTTGGGTTAAACTTTTCAATCGGCATCTACTCGACTAATATTCTTAAAACAAGAGACAGATGTATCGCAAATCCGCTGTAAACTTTTTTTTAAAAAAAAACATTCACTGCTTAATCTCCTGATCTCTTTCACTCTCTCACTGGTCAGCATTTAGTTACAAAGAGAAGTCTAGAATTTATAGAACAAAAAATGCTCATTACATCTGCTTTATTTAGCAAAACAACTTTTTTCATAGTGTAATGTACTGAACATATATATCATTAAGTTTAAACTAAGGGCAAGTCTGCCTTTTGTTTCATTAAGTTCGCCCTCAGTTCCCTCTGTTCTATTTTATATATATATGTGAATCTTTGGCGTTTCTCGTTTTCTTTTCTCAGTTTACTCGGAATCGCACATAACATTCATAGGACTCTCACCTAACGGAAGTATGCTTTTTGCGGAGGAAGCGATCGCACTCGCAGCACAACTTTTAACTTGTAATTCAGCGCTTATTATCCTCAATAAGTTATAGTATGTTAGTAGTACTGTTGACTGTAGTAAAACTTGGTTCAGTTACTATTCTGATTCCCCCACAATCTTTGCCGTTTGAGGCCTCTCAGCCTCTTTTTAGGAATAATTTTTACCTATTTTGTGCCGACCACCTGTTACTGCCGGTCACACAGCACTAAAATCTCTGCTTCAACACTGCTTTATGTGCTGACTCTCCGATAAAGATAAGGCTAATTTAAAAACAGTATAATTTTTTCGATTTAGTGTAATGGGGAATGAGTTGAACTTTTATTTCTATACCGGAATTTGTCATTAGAGAGTAAAGCACTTACTTTACATTTTCTCGTTTATCACTTAATAATAGCATTTCAAGAATAATAACTTAAATCTAAACAATACTATTAAGAACTCTATTTCGCATAAAAAACAATTTGAGCGCAGATTACATCAAATTAGAGGTTATTTGACTTTGAATTTAAAAATAATTTTCCTTAACTTTAGTGGTGTTTTATTGCGACAAAAAGAGTAGGAGAAGACAATACTGAAACCTAAATGTCTAACTCTGGTCCGTGAGAGACTTATTTGCTCACATTAATTATTTTTGTGCAAAATGAGTCCGTTTTTGTAATGACTGCGCTCTGCTTTTCTTTCATTTTTTTGATAATCGTCTTCTTCCGTTGAATCGCTGAAGAAGTTTCTTTTCATGGACTCCTTGACTGACCATGCATTCTATCATTCTATATAAAAGCCAATTCTCTCCCCCCTCACAACCTTATATTGTCGTCTATTTTCTCCCTCAAGAATATTTTGAAAATCTAGATATCTTACAATATGCTGTACTTTCTTTGTCGTTAAGCAAAATAATAGTTTCCTTTCTCTCATATGTTCAAGACTTGGTGCCAACCAGGTGTTGAAGTATGCCGTACTGCAGGTTATACCTGTGCCTAAACTATTCTTCTACTAGAATGTACTGTAGAAGTATTTGGTTTTCATTCATAAAACATAGTCCAGTCACTCATTCATGTATTCACTTTGCAATCTGTTCTACTTTAAAATAGACTCATTTCTCAGAACTTGCCATAACTTTTATCCGCTTTCTGACAACACTACTCCATAACCCAGACCTGAATTTAACTAAATTATTGAATCCAAAAAAGGGTAATTCATCAAAATTTGTTTAATCAGGATGTATAAAGTGAGAAATACTTCTGATTTATTTAAATAATTATGTTATAAATGATTTTTAGAGCTTCGTTTCAATTCAAATCTTTTAAATTGATTAACTGTGCGATATTTTGATTAAATTGCGACACAATCTTTTCAAACTTTAATTGTAATACAATGCCATTTTGGTTATGTTTCATTTATAGGTGATCTCTAACTCAGGAAATTGAACATTATTCCAATTTTCCAAACTATTATTAACTTTTATTCTAAATCTGCGAAAATATACGGCTTTTTCCTCTTTAATGATAATCATTTCTTATGCAGCTTCACATTAAATCTCATTAGAATACAAATTAAATTGATTGGAAATAAAGTTTTGTGCAGTGCATAAAAGTTTGTTGTCTCGAACCCTGATTTTATGGCTCATTTGGAATATTCATTTTTCTCGAAGAATATTGAATTTCATCTGTTTGTTGATTAATTAATCTAATATTGGAAACAGTTTACCATTAGATACTATTACGTTTGGTGTTCTGTTTAACATTTGGGCACTTGATATGACCTTTTGCAGTGTTGTGTCAGGCATTGACTTTATTTACGCTCACATAAAATAAACCAACTCTTAAATGAGTTTTGCGCGCATAGGTTTAGAGAACAGAAGACTGGCCCGTAATTTGAGAGAAAAATTGCTTATATAATTAGGAAAATGTTAGAATGTTTCATAATTCAAGGCTTATATTTCTTTTTAAAAATCTGGAATTAGTAATAAATAGTTTTACCAAATTTCATAACCGGAATTTTATTATTAGTCTAGTCTCACAAGTTTTTTGTTGTTATTATTCAATTCATTATATTGGAGTAAATTGCGTGCGTCAGCAACTTTTCAATAAGAATGCGAATTATTCAGCTATTTGTATATATAAATATAAAAACACGAGGTTCACAATTGTATTAATCAATTTTCTCTTAGACTTGAATTTTTTTACGACTTCATTGGAATAACAGATAAAACTTGAGTTAATTTTAGAGAGTTGTTAAACCACTTGAAGTTAAATGAAGTAAATCAAAAGTCAAAAAAGGGGAGTGATCTGGAATTTGTACTCTACTGTAACGGCAAACATGCATTTAAATTAGTTTGTGGGTGAGGCATATAATTGAGAAAAGGTCATCAAGCGCTTGCTGATCCGCTGACAAAAGCCATGTATTTAGAAAAGACTGGCATTTCTTCTGTTCATTTGCCTCTAGTATTAAATTACAAAATTATTAAACTTATTTCTGATCGATTGAGGTAATCAAAAAAATTAAACTCTTACCTAATTTAACGGGTTCTCAAAATTTTATGCGTCTTTTATCATTCAATTTATTTGAGCTTTTTTAAGATTCAAATCAAAGCTAATCTGTAAAACTTATATAAACTAAACTTTTGAGCTAAAACTGATGTTTAGAATTTGAGAAAAATATCACTTATCGGACAGATTTGCACAGATTTCTTCAAATTTCTATTGACCGGCTGTAACCCTTCTTTCGAAACTAGCGATAATTCATGGTTAAAGACAAGTTACAGCATTCCCTGTTTTGAAAGATGAACAGTACGGCTGTCTTTGTAATCTGAGTCGGCGGCAGGCAATCGTTTGCATTTACATGAATCTAAGCCTAAGCACAAAGCGTTACAATGAATCCCTGATGACCTAAAGCTTACAACACATGATAGGTTTATCAGCTTTTATGTAAATTATTCAAATGCTTAAAGACGTGTGATTTGTAAATATAAAATTAAATTCTTTCATAACTCAATGTTTTAATGAGATTAAGAATAGCAGACAAATAATAAGTCACACCTACATTGATAACCATTTATTTATTTTTCAAGTCTAGCTATGTTTAATAGTTTTTTTGAGATGTTAAACGTGTTTTCATATTTCTTTCTGCAAACAATAACACCAATAATGTGTTTATTATTTATATATTCATTTTAGACTCAATGGTCTAAAGTGTGTCACTTTATAAATAAGTCAATACTGTTTACAATTTGACTATATTTACATAATTACCAACATTAGGGATCTCTTTGTTAGATCTAAAACGTATGATTGATCAGTGGGCTATCTATTAAAAGATCGTAATATAAGGGTCATTGAGGTATCGCTTAGTTTTGTTCAGAAGAGACTCATTCTAAGAATAGTTTGCTAATTGAAAACTTTGAAATTATTTCTTTGTCAGAAATAAGTCGTATATCAAGATTAATGTAGCTTTGAATATATTTTTGAAGTTTCTTCGATCAATGCCTTAAACAAATGAGACACCAATTGTTCTTTATTTGTTTTAATTCAATGACTTGTATAATCAATTTAGTTATACAGTATAGATATTAAGTTTTTAATTACTATGAATCATAAAACAATGCATAAAATTTAAAGATTATATTTCACATAAAAACAATTCAATTATTTGAAACATTTTCAGATTAAAAAATAAAATTTCTAAAGTCAAGAATGCAATAAATTTTTAAAATTTTTACCTACTTTTAAAGTAATAATTTGAAACCAACTTCATGTATAACTTTAATTAAGCGAAAAGATTTAATTTCTGGAGGCATTAATTTAGAGTCTGCCAAATGGTAAAAATAGTTTAATTAGAAATGTTTGTGTTATATTTCGTTTTGTTTATTTAAAGTTAATTGAATCTAAACTGGAGACTGACCCTTAAAATAAAAAACTAGGGGCAATATTGCAACAGGATATACTGTATAGTACACATGACGCAAATATATTGCTTTAAAGCTTAATCTTTCACAATTATATTCTTATAATTATATGTTCTACTTTATAAAGGTTTTCAAAATTTTAATAATCAATTAAAAGTTAACTTTTTTTCTTTCATTTAATAGAATCTCGAAGAAAATGTATTTGACATCGCATGTAATGACAGCTGCAAATTACAATATGTAAGTTAAATAGATTTAATTATTCTGTTTATTTAGTAATTCAATGCTGTTATTGTTTTAGTTGTTTTTGCGAATTAAAACAATTTACTATTTTATTCTGAATTTGCTCTCATGTGCTATGCATGTGAACTAATGTTGATGTACTATATTATTGTACGTTATTTAAGTTCATTTAGATTTTTTAGAATTAAGAGAAGTCCTTGACTTATGAATAGAGAGCTTGAAGTGATAATCCAAACACAACATGAAAGAGATGTTGTATCACTTCTAGTATTCAATGCACCGAAGAGTGAGAATACGAACTCTGTATCGTATATATTGCTAGTATTGAGGAGTGAGTTATATAAAGCTATCAGTTAATGAGGAAGTTGACCATTAAGACTAACATGAAATAACATTAATTTAAATGCTAGAAGTGATGCTCCATTTGGTTCGCATGCATTAAAATACAAATATATTTCATTCTTTTGTTAGCCATAAAAATGTTTCGACAGAAATAGTGATTCACATATTAATTGTTTATAATCTTTGTCACTGACATCATGTTTTTAATTTAATTTTCTAAGAGTGTTCTGTTTGAAATCAAATTTGTTGCTTTTATAAAAGCAGATAACTTCTAATCAATTGAGGTCTATATATATAGTTCAGACATTTTTGCAAAAGTTAAATGACATTTGACATCTCAATGTCAATCTGAGAAATATTGCTCATAAATGCATCGAAAATTCTTGAAGACCTCCACTGTTTTCGACCAGGGATAGAAAAAAAGTTGTGCTTACTTTTAATAGAAAACTATGCATCACTTCATAACATATCTGATCGTTATTTATAAAATCATTGCACTTAAGAGTGATAGTCAATTGATTAAATATTAAAACATTCCACTCCTACAACATCCTTCAAAACGAATTTTCTTTCATTAACTTTTTTGGGAGTCTAGTCAGTCAGCTTTTTCTAACCTGAGTTTCCGTTTAAAATAGTTGTCGGTTCAACTTTAATAGCATTATTACCCTTACCGCACCTTTTACTATACTATACTTAACTTTTTAATGTTGGAGCGCCTGTTGGGGTCTTTTTTGTTAAAATATTCCTCAGTTTTATCCGAATGTTATATTTATATACAATACAAATTCATACATTTTCATGCATTATGCAAGTTATATAAAGGTGGAGAGGAAGTCACGCCTCAATGCCTATATGTTCATCCCGGAAATCAATTTATTTGTTATTAATGGCCCACTAATATAAGCTTACATTTACTATTGTTCAATACAACATTGCCATAAAGTATTGTTCAAAATTACAATCATTTTAATAGTTTTCTCAGTAATGTTTTTTTATCAATTTATTCAGAGGTTGATTCATCTCATTTACCTTTTAATGAGATCTTGTTTACGAAAAGCCGTTTTTATAATAGAATTTCTTATGAATCAAATTCAAGTGCAGACTTTCATGTACTGTATAATTAATGCTTTTCTTTCATCTTTTCTTTATTATATTTATGTTTTTTTCTGTGAAATCGCTACTCTTTATTGCTTTTAGTCTTCAGCGGAGTATAATTTACATTTTAAATCTCTATTTAAATGTATTAAAGAAAGGCTTGAAATTTTAATTAAACTTCTCGATTATTAAATTGTAATAAAAATAATTTAATTAGTGAAACATAAACTAAAACTGGATTTTTTAATACATTATTATTACAGCATTTCTTTTGAAGCTTTAAGAAATGATAAAAAAACTGTTCAAAAAAGCTATGGATTTCAGAATAAAATCTCTTCATTATAACGATTATAACATTATGTTTAAAAACTATAGAATGTAATGAATTATTAGCTATTTTAAAGTTCAATTAAGGAGAGTCTAAATGGTTTTCACACATTAAACTATGAAATCATTAACTGAAACACTATTTAATTTGTAGTGTTTAATGAAATGTGAAAATATGAAAAGTCACAGATTCTCGTAATTTAATTTCAAATTTATAAAAAAGTACATTTTAACGAATACTTTGTTGTAAATGAACAAAAGCGACAAAACTCTTATGACAAAAATTATTATTCCGATAATAAAAAGGGCCCTTTATTTCCTGTGCTCTCCGGAAATCTGTAGACAACGTATTTTTAAATTAATATTCACGGAAAAGCTTATCTTCACTGTAAAGCTTTACGAAAATACTGGATTATATCCCAGACCAAGAATTTGTTATTTGCATAAAATCTTTAAACTACAATATTTTGATTTTAATAATTTGTTGCTTGACTTCAATATGTATTGACAGTAATTAATGTCATTTCATCCAAACTAAAACCAGAATTGAAGTTCTGTAAACTTCTTGAAACGTTGAAACTATTTGCCAACACTATAAGGCCGATAAAGTGAAATAAATCACTTAAATAGAAAGGCTGTTAAACTTTTAGCAGATCTTTTAGGTGTCAAATCTTAATATAATGAACTGTTTTATAATCTCTCGCTTTCACTCAAAGAGCGTTTTGAGAATTGAAATAATCACGTTCTTAAACATCCTCTTGTTTTGTTTACTAAGAGTGAAAGTTTGCAAATAAAACATTGTAACTACAGTTGTGTATAAACTATTGAATCATTTAAGTGCTAAATATCACAATATTTTTGTTGAACTGTTTAAAATTCTTGCCTTGACTTCTAGATTATTAATAAAATGTGACTTTGATATGACGCCAAATCGAGGAATTTATGAGTTTTTCAAATAAAATAAAACAGAAATGCATTAATTCATATCAGAAATGATAAAAAAGAAACGAAAAAACATTTTTTAACAAATTTACATAATTCAAAGAGAACATTATAATTATAGATTACATTTATCATCACATTATACGTAGTTTTGAATCTATGCTTTTATAATGCACACCAAGTTTTCCTCAAAAATCCATTCTCTAACATAACTACAGAATTATTCATTAAAAAGCAAAAAATAATGAATAAAATGAAACATTAAAAAAATAGTTTCGCATCATTTTTCATTTATGGCATTTCACACATTTTTCAACTAATATTGATCATTAATTTTTGAAATAGTGTCAAATAGGGTGCCAGCGATGGACAGAAGCTGAGCCAACGTGCTATCAAGCATGTAATGATTCGAGTATTGTTAACAGTTGGGTATGAACTTAATCTTTTAGCTCTATTTATTCATTTGTTTGCAATGATTATGCATTAACTATTTGAATGTGTGAACGTTCAGGTGCTCTATTGTGTGTTGGGATGCAATCACGCACTCAGTGTTTACATCGATAAAATCAAACTAGAAGTTGGAATTCCTTCGGCACCTTTTTTAGTGGCCGACTCCCTAACAAACGAATCTCTAACAATAGAATGGAATGCTTCCCCTTATTTAAACATAACTTATTTGGTGCAATGGAGGTATGAGTTACTGGGAGGCGACTGGAACTACTATAACGCCGATACGCCACTTAATACTAGTCGTGTGGAAATCAAAGGTCTCGATCCTTACACACAGTATCGCTTTCGTGTGGAATGGATTGTATTACGACAATACGGAATGACTCTTTTCTCTCAACAGAGTGTAATTATCTCAACATTGCCTTATGGTGTGCCTTCATCTTCGCCAACAATTACAAGTCTGATCGCCATCAGTGCGACTCAAATTTCAGTGAGTTGGGAACCTCCGAGATTCCCAAACGGCCCTATTCTCTCATATGCCTTATATTTAAATGAATATCCAAACGGTCCGATTATTGTCAAAGATATACTTAATTCTCATACAACTGATACTGAAATTAATGTCAGACATAACAAAAGCTCTAGTGTTGCACTGCATTACATGTTTAATGGCCTTAAAACTGATACCAATTACAAAGTTTCTGTACTGACTCGTAATAATTTTGGTGAAGGACCAAAAGATGAGAAAAATGTTACAACTTTAGAGTCAGATATGAAAACAGACCAAGAAAGTGAGATAACAGTGCCTGAACTAATTTTAGCCACAGATAAAGAAGTTATAAGACGTGATCCCCGATTTCCGTTTGATGGCGATGTCCTCTTTCGTTTGAGCGACTTTACAAATACTGCAGACATAAATGGACTCGCAGTTCATGTCGAATATAAATACATATTTGTTTCCGATACTTCTGGATCAGTTCGTAGAATTTCACTGAAGGATGAGAACAATAAACAGATCAAAAGTATTTTTAAGGATAGATCTCGAGGAGCGAGTCTCTTATCAGTCGACTGGTTGAATGATAAGCTTTATCTGATAGAAGAAACTAAAATTAGTCGCTGTAATCTTGATGGAGAATACATGGAATCTGTTATCACAGGTTTTAAGAATAGACCTTCAGATATGAAAGTTGACCCCTATAATGGTTTTCTATATTGGCTATTAAATAGTGACTCAAACACTGCTAGTCTATATAGGGTTGATCTCGCAAATATTGAAAGCGATGTTTTGACCTATAATTATGCTCATCTCATATATCAGGACTCATCTATCACTACATTCACAGTCGATTTCTTAAATTATCGAATTTACCTTCCAATCAGTCGGGAGGCATCTATTTATTCGATCACAATTGATGGCAACGATCCCACAAATATAAGACACAACTCACAACGCAATGACCAACTTGAGGACATTGAGAATCTTGTAGTTCACGATAAATTATTTTATTTTACGAAAGGCACAGAAGTATTTAGAGAAGAGTATGAGCGCGAAAGTGGGAAATATCACCACAGCTCTACTCAAACAGATGCCAATAGCTTAGTTTCCTTATGTGTAATGGATTACCAGAGCCAACCATATCCAGTACCTCTAAATCCTGTTGAGAATGTTCAGGCAGTCTTTCTTGACCGTAGCGCTAAGATTGTTTGGCAAAAGCCAGAGCTATTGGGAGGTACAGGACTTGGTGCGTGGCAGAAATGGTCATATGAGGTCAGCATTGAAGAGACCTTATCTCATGTTACATTTTTGGACAGGGGATTAACTTCTACTTATTGCGAGGCAGACGAGTTGAATCCAGACACAGAATATTCAATTAAAGTCAGAGGTTATAGCGGCGCAGGGAACGGCTCCTGGTCTAAGGGTTTTCATGGGAAAACATTACACAGAATACCACATCACTCTCGATTTCCATTTGCTCTTTGGAGTACTAAAGAAGGTGTGCTTAAGTCAAACATTGTTGGGGACAGAGTTGAACATTTAATTCATAAAATGAGTATGAATGGCACCACAGCTAATGGTAATTCAAATTGAATTGACTTGAATTTAGCGCATTTGTTCAGTTAATTTTCTTAATTCATTTATTTCTAGATATTTCGTGGTATAGAGACGTCATTTTCGTTAACGGAGAAAATAATATTTACATTTATAATATAACATCTCATTCTTCACTCACAAAGTTAAATAATATTACAAGTTCTTCAAGTATTGCCATAGACTGGATCGCACCGAAGCTCTATTGGTCAAGTCCTGCACAAAAAATGGTAATTTAAATGATACAAACGATGTTATTGTTAATTAAAGATAGTTATCACTTAACAAAACTCTGATTTATGTTTAGATCTCTCGATCGAATTTAGACGGCAGTCAATCAGAGCCATTACCTATCGTTACATTTGCCAAAGAAATAGCCATTGATTCAGTTATGGGATATATTTATTGGGCGACTGGTTATAGCGTTGAATATTCTCGTCTGAATGGAATGAATCAAGAGAAATATGTTGAAACCGGTCTCTTCACAGGCAAACATATTATGGGACTTTCACTAAATCTCGAACAAAATCTCATTTTTTGGATTGTCAGGAGTTATGATAAAGCGATGTTATATAGCGCACAATTAGCAAATTCTGTTAATTCGCAACAACTCTCACAAACAATTAACACTGTAGGACAGCTTTCAGAAACCAATGTAAGAGGTCCTCTCGTTTATTTCAATGACCGCATGTTTTGGATACAAGACCGCCATAACGAAGCACTAATAAGTGATGTTAAAGGAGAAAATTTAGCGGCACTTCGAGGTCTAGGGCTACTTGATATTAACACATTAGCTATTATTGACCCATCTCTTCAGCCCATACCAAATGGTTTCTCAACTTTGACTGAAATAGTAGTCATTCCTCATGATGTAAAGGAGGAAAACATAACAGTGATAGGAACGTGGGATAACTTCACTATAGTCTGGGACAGTGTTAATAATGTTAATTATGACCAAGTATTTTATGATTTGGTTTTAGAAGATCGTCACCATTACACCCATACTATGATAACTGGTAGTACCAAATATTCATATCCTTCCACTAGTCAATTGCCTCCATATTCAAAGATCAAACTAGCGATACGTGCTTTCACTTACTGGGCGTCTTCAGAGCAAACTATAACAGAGATTTACTCTCCGATGTCTATTCCTACTAAACCTTCAAAGCCTCGAATTTTCATAAACTATGACCGATCGACATATGATAATTCGATTGAGAAAATTCACGCCGAATTTCGATGGTCTCCACCAGATTTGCCAAATGGTATCATTTTGGGTTACACAGTCAACGCGTGGTCAATACAATCTGGTCAGAAAAGCACTGAAGTTGAGAATGAGAGAGTTTTCGGTCAATTAAATCAAATAAATTTAAGTGATCTTAAAATAAATACAACATATTATTTTCAAGTCCAAGCCTTCACAGAAGCCGGTGAAGGACCTGCCAGTGATATCATAGGAGCCCACAGTTCAGAAGAACATCCAGTCTCGAGGGTTTTGGTGGCCAAAAGTGATTCCATCAAAATGGCTGACATTGATTCTCACAAAGAAAAATTGTTGACATCGAAAGCAATAGTTCCAATGTCGGTCACATACATAAGCAAAGAGAACTCTATGTTCTGGATAGAAGAGGACGGCGTTCTTAAGTCTGCACATTTGGACGGCACCAATATTACAATTATTCATCAAATGTCTTCACCCGGCACTGGTTTAACAGTTGATTGGATTGCCAGACATTTGTATTGGTCTGAAAGCGATTTAAGTGCACAGAAAAGCACGATCTGGTCATACGATATGAACAATCCTAAAGCAAAGCCAATTCAGTTTACGTCTAAGAATAATGTTAACATCGGTTCGATCGAAATCGACCCCTTCTCTAGTATTTTGATTTGGACCGAAATGTTTAACAAAAATCAGGGAATATTAAAGATGTGCAGCACTACTACTTCTCCTCGAAATGTTAGATTATTTTTTCAACAGAATAACTTTCGCAATAAGCGTGCCTTAAATAACACTTGCAATTGTGCGGCGCATCCTATTGTTAGTAATGCTATTTCTATCGATCGATCAAATTATGGCAAATCAGAGCTATTATGGTTTGATTCGAAGTACAACCGAATTATGGCGAGTGATATGTTAGGATGTCATTGTCGAGTCTTAATTAACTCAACCTATGGTTTTCCTCCGACATCACTAACAGTTGATAATGATTTTATTTATTGGTCAAATTCAACGTTAGGTAATGTTTATAAAATAAAAAAGGATCCAAATGCACAAAAGGTGTCATTAAATAAAGCTTTGCCGCATGCGATGCAATCATCTCAAGCCCAGAATGAGCCACATCTTGTGCTCTCAGAAGTTGCTAATGGAGTGCATGGCATTCAAGCGTTTAGCGACCATTTGCAGCCATACCCTAATTTTGAATGTCTTGTTCCGATGGAATATCACGAAACAGTCAAATTGTTAGACAACACAGCAAATAGTTTAACGATTGTTATGCATGAAGTGAGACGTCCGTTGGGCTGCTCTAAAACAACTCTGGCATCAGTTCTCTATACAATATTTTATGGCAAAGTGATGTCAGACGGATATTACGAATGCGGTCTCAGTTTGAGAGGATGTAAAACAATAGAGACATATAACGATACCATCACTATTGCTGGGTTAGAGCCATACACCAATTATACTATTCGTGTTGCTGTAAAAAACTATTACACCCCAAACAATTCTATTAATCTTCCCGGACCTCCAGTTAATCTCGAGACCGCTGAAGCAAAGCCGTCCCCTCCGAGAAATGTAATCGCAAAAGTGGAGACACCACATAAAATAGTGGTCACTTGGGAACCGCCTGAAAAACCTAATGGAGATTCTATTAAATATGAGATCAGGTGGTATTCATCTAAAGACCAGTACTGGCATAAAGCTATTTATCCTAAAAAACCAAACACTACTCGATTTGGAGATAAATTTTTCATGACTATGAGCGATAATATTCAGCCGGCGATAACATATTTTATTACTGTTAGAGCCTATTCGAGTGATGACATTTATCACAGCGATAGTACTAAGGTTTCTGTCACTACTTATCATCTGCCAAATGAAATAGTTCTGGAGGAAAAATCTTCTCGTGAAATAAAAGTTAGTTGGATGTCACCCGTCTCTAATTCAAATGAATCTGAAATCGGTCAGCACACTATGCAATATTCAATTGTAGGGAATCAACAATGGATTGGTCAAGAATACGCTTACACTAAACCTTCCACCAAATATGAATTCATAATCAGTAATTTGTTGCCAAACACTGAATATGCTTTTAGATTACTGTTGACATATCGCTCGACAACATCGTTGTTTGAATGGCCTGAAAGTGAAAAATTCATTTTGAAAACACTCGGAGACGCTCCTGAAACACCTGAAGCTCCTAAAATTGATGACATAGGAATCGATCAACACGTCTATAAAGTTTGGTGGACTCCAGTTTCTGGAAATGGTGCACAAACTGTCTTTTATAACTTAATTTACAAAGTAATTGGTAGATCTGATGAAGATATAGATCAAAACGAATGGTCGAGTGTTTATAATGGTAGTGATACTTATTGGCTGATTGAGGGCTTATCTATGGATAAAGAGTATGTTTTCAAAATCGAAGCCATGAGTGAATTTGGTTTAAGCAATTACAGCGAAAATAGCGTTCAATTCTATTATCCCAATGGAATACTAATTGATCCGAATGAAGCAAATTTAATAACCTTTTTATCGGGAATTCTGGGCGCAATTCTATTCGTTATTGTTGTGTTAATCCTTTTCTGCACAAGTAATCATTAGATTTATATTTCATTTCTATATCTCTGTTAAAATTTGAATTTTCTGTCGCATAACAGTTCGCAGACGTCAAGTTCAGGAGCAAAAAAAGAAAGCACTAGAAGACGATCGAACGCATAGGAATACGGCTGATTTGGAGTTAGCGCCATGGTCTGAATTGCCAAGACATCCACATCAGACTAACGCACTGTATATTAATAGGTAAGATATTTTTTTGTAAAACAGTTCCATATTTTTTAACTGATGGTTGCTTTGCTTGGATTGAACAGTAGTTTAGACTTAGACGACGAATTGGTGGGAATCCCCAAAATAACAAGAGAACAAATTTCAATCACACAATTTTTGGGAAGTGGGGCTTTTGGAGAAGTATTTGAAGGCTATTGGCATCAGGCAGATAATAATGGGCCACGAATTACAAAAATTGCCATTAAAGTAAGTTTATTTAAGATTCACTAAATCACTAACCAATTGTTCTTTGAGTTTAAAGTTATAGATTATTTATTATTTTTGTATAATTAAGACTTTAGGAAAAGGTGCTTCTGATGAGGAAAGAACAGACTTCTTAAAAGAAGCAAAACTAATGGCTAACTTCAGACATCCTCATATCCTTCAATTACAAGGAATTTGTTTGGACACAAATCTTAATTTTCTCATATTAGAGCTCATGGAAGGCGGAGATCTGTTGAAATATCTTCGAACTAATAGACCTCGTGGTGCGATTCCCAGTCCAT
>JAQGCH010000792.1:0-19533 GCA_034699485.1 Nanhermannia elegantula | reverse complement strand
GAGCTGTACAGTAGAGGATTTATTTCTTTTCGTTGGGAAATAAATGTTAAGTTGGGGTCAAATTATTTGCTTTCAAACTATAGCGAAAATAGTTTTAAAAATGACATTAATAAACAATTTTCCTTCAATTTCTATCTATTGTTGAAATTCTTGGAATATTTTTAATTAATTTTAATCAATAGTTTATTTTTTATTAATAAATTAAAAGATTGACCCGAAAAAGGTGAGCACTGATAGGTTGACGTTATTATTGATATAATACGTAATTGACTGCAAAATATAATTATTATTGTTTTGCACTAAATATTGATATTAAGCAAGAATTTGTTGTCGTTTTTGAAATTAAATCATTTGTCTGTAATTAATATAATATTTGTTTTATTCAATTCATTTCAACTCTAATCAAAGGTAAACAGAGTTTTGCTTTAAATTTATAACAAATTAGAAATAAAACAATATTTTGTTTTTGTTTAAATGTTTTTTTTGCAATCGTTTTGATTACGATTTGAGTCGTTTTTCATTTAACTATATTTTGCATTCATTTTAGTTTTAATTAATAGTTATTTTAATTAATTTAACTTCAGATGTAATGAAAATATCATAAAATTGTGTAATAATTAGTAATTTAATGTAAAATAGATTGAAAAGAAGTACTAATATATAAAGAAATGGCGGACCAGTTCTTCGACAGAGAGGCCGAAGTGTCTGATGGGTCTGAAGACGAAGAGGTCAGGAGAGAGTTGAAGAAAAGTAAAAAATCAAAGTTTGCGAAAGATTCAGACGATGAAGAAGAGGAAGAAGAAGACGGTATTCAATAAATTAATAGTATTTCTATTGAATAGTTCATAAAAATATTTATTTTTGTATTTAAGATGAAAGACTGGCCGAAGAGATGAAAGACTTGATAAACGACGACGAAGAAGAACCCGAAGAGTCCGACGATGAGGTGACCGGACGTAAGAGAGAGCGAGAAGATGACGACGACTTAGAGGAAGACTTGGAAGACGATGACTATGACCTGATTGAAGAGAATTTGGGCCGAAGAATAGAGCGCAAGAAGAAGTTCCGTAGAGTCAGACGTCTTGAGGACGATGACGAAGACGAAGAACGCAATGATAATCGGGATGTGAACGATAGGGAAGCGATTGCTAATGAACTGTTCGATAACGACGAAGAGCCCAATCAAGTCCAGGCTTCGATCAATAGAGACCGAAGCGATCGCGAGGCCATTGACGACAGATTTGCAGAACTGTCTGGATCTGAAAGATCTGATGAATCGGATGAAAACGACTTTATTGTTGACGACGACGACAGACCTATTGCTCCCAGAGCTCGAAAGAAGAAAAGCCATCGATTCACTGATGAGGCACTACAACAGGCGCAGGACATCTTTGGAGTCGATTTTGACTTTGATGAAGTTCAGAGATTTGATGAGACGGGAGATTATGAAGAAGCAGACGAGGAAGACATCGATGATTATGAAGAAGGAGACGCTCTTAATGAGAGTCAACGATCAGAGCGTTCAAAGAAATCTACGCGTAAGCGAAGGTCTGCTCGAAAAAGTATTTTTGAGATTTATGAGCCGTCAGAACTGGAACGAAGCCATTTGACTAAATTGGATAATGATATCAGAAATGCTGATATTCCTGAAAGATTCCAATTGAGATCAGTTCCAGTGACATCTTGTGATGAACAAGAAATAGCAGAAGAGGCCGATTGGGTGTATACGAACGCATTCTCCACAAACACTATTTCAATACAAGATGATTCAGGAGAAGGAAAGCACGAACCCATCTATGGCCGTAAACCTAACAGCACTATCCCTAAAATTCGTGATGCGCTTCGATTCATGAGAAATGAATTACTTGAAGTCCCGTTTATTACACTTTATCGTAAAGAATACGTTGAGCCAGAATTGAGTGTCAATGACTTGTGGGCTGTTTACAAATGGGATGAGAAGTGGTGCCAATTGCAGTCTCGTAAAATCAATATGAGTAAGTTATTCAGAAATATGCAGAACTACCAAACAGAGCAAATTATGAGAGACCCGGACGCGCCTCTGCCCGAAGGCATGCGACTTATTAATGACGGCGATATCGAAAGAGTTAATTCTGTGAAAACATTCGAAGAGTTACGCGACTGTTGGCTTCACTTCCAATTGTATTATTCATCAGAAGTGCCGGCAATGAAACAGGAAATGCTCAAAAAAGAACGCGACCGAAGACTAGAAGAATTGGGTACTGAGGAAGACGCGGAAAAGATCCTTAACGAAGAAGAAGAGCAGATAAATTCGAAACTGTCTTCTATAAGACTCGCGCAGAGAAAGGATACGTACACTGTTTGCAAAGAGGCCGGCATTATAGGTCTCGTCTCTAAGTTTGGTTTAACTCCTGACCAATTTGGCGAAAATTTAAGAGATAATTATCAAAGACATGAAGTAGAACAGTATCCCATTGAACCGACAGAAGCGGCTCAAGATTATGTATGTCACCGCTTCCCCACTGTTGAGAAGGTATTACAGGCGGCAAACTTTATGGTCGCCAAACAAATCAGTTGTGATCCTATCGTAAGGAAAACTATAAGACAAGTATTCTTCGAGAGAGCGCATCTCCACGCGAGACCTACAAAGAAAGGCATTAAAGAAATAGATGAGAACCATCCCTGCTTTACAATCAAGTATTTGGCAAATAAACCCATTTGTGTTTTTGGTGGCGACCAATTTCTTCAATTAATGATTGCCAAAACTGAAGGTCTTATGGAATTTGAGATAACAATAGATAAGATACAACTTCCAAATGCTAATAATCCAAAGCCTCCGGAACCGCCCTATTTTGATGAAATAAGACAACTATATCATAGAGTAAGTAATTCTCTTAATAATTAAATATATTTCAATCATTTTGAACTCTCAAAAATAGTTTGTATTAATTTACTTAATGTAAATATTTTACACAATACTAAAAGAGATCCAATAAAATTCAATTCAATTCTGTTTAACATTTAGGATGAATTCAGTATTAATGTTCAGCAATGGAACGCTCAAAGAGCTGCTGTTCTCGAAATTGCATTAAACAAGTTTTTATATCCGAGTTTTGAGAAGGAGTTAATAACAAAGCTTTTGAACGAATCACACGAAGGAGTTATAAGGGTATCCACTATTTGGCTTCATTTGTTTCTATTTGATTATTTAGTCACTCCTTTATTCCTAGTTTTTCATATTTATTGAATTACTAGTTATTCCGGGAGTTATATTACTAATGGTTTAGTTAACATTTTAACATTTGTTTTTGTTTGCTTAAAATTAATGCTAAATAAACCAATAATTTATATTAATGTATAGCAATGCGTCAAAAAGTTGTCGGGATGGCTGAGAGTTTCGCCCTATCAGGTCAGCAGTGATTCTCAGATCGAAGATGACGAAGACTTCGACACTAGAGAAGGAATTAGAATAATGGGCTTTTCATTCGTTCCCTCTAATGATGACGCGTCGTTTGCAGCTATGATTGATGGCGACGGAGAAGTCACCGATTACCTAAAATTGGAATATTTTATGCTCAAAAGAACCGAATGGGCCACAGAACAGGAAAGAATATTAAGAGAAAAAGATAAAGAAAAACTCAAAAAATTTATTCTCAACAAAAAGCCTCACGTAATAGCTGTTGGATGTGATACTATTCTCACCAGAAATGTTGTCGAAGATATCAGAGCATTAATAACTGAGTTGAATGAAAACGAACAGTTCCCTCAAATTCAAGTGGAGTTCGTAGACAATGAAGTCTCCACTGTATATATGAATAGTAAGAAAGCAATAATTGATTTTCATAACTATCCGTCATATTTGCGTCAATCGATTTCATTGGCGCGAAGACTTCAGGACCCACTCATTGAGTTTTCACAGCTCTGTACAGCAGACGAAGAAATTTTATGCATTAAATTCCATCCATTACAAGAACATTTACCCAAAGATGATCTCTTGAACAGCATTTATCTCGAGTTTGTAAACCGTGTCAACGATGTTGGAGTTGACATAAACCGATGTATTGTTCACCCGCACACTTCACAATTGGTTCAATTCATTGGTGGTTTGGGTCCTCGAAAAGGCGCTTATTTGTTAAGAACACTAAAGAAACAACAGACGCCTCTATTAGAAAATAGGACACAATTAGTGCAAAACTGTAATATTGGAAAAGTTGTATTTATTAATTGCGCCGGTTTTATAAAGATAGACACCTCATCGCTCAGTGACTCGGGAACTGATACTTATATCGAAGTATTGGACAGCACTCGAGTACATCCTGAAGCATATGAATGGGCGCGAAAGATGGCAGTCGACGCTCTCGAGTACGATGAAGACAATGATACAAATCCTGCACAAGCTTTAGAAGAGATTATTGAAAATCCTGAAAAACTCAAAGATCTTGATTTAGACGCTTTCGCAGAAGAGCTCAATCGACAGGGAATGGGCTTAAAAACGATTACTTTGTATGATATTAGGGCCGAACTGACGAATCGCTATAAAGATCAAAGAACTTCATATAAATCTCCAAATGTTGAAGAAATCTTTCAAATGCTTACTAAAGAAACTCCCGACTCGTTTTTTTATGGAAAACTAGTTACCGGTCAAGTGATAAGTGTTGCGCGAAAGAAGCCTCAAAGCGATCAATTAGATCAGGCGAATCCGGTCAGAAACGAAGCCACCAGTCTTTGGAGGTGTCCTTTTTGTAACAAAAGTGATTTCCCAGAATTGAGCGAAGTCTGGAATCATTTCGATGCAGGCAGTTGTCCGGGTCAGGCCATTGGCATTAGAGTCAGATTAGATAATGGACTCATAGGAATGGTTCAGACAAAAAACATTAGTGATAAAGAAGTGATGGATCCGTTAGAAAGAGTCAAAATAGGAATGACTATTCACTGCAGAGTTATTAAAATTATTGTGGAAAAGTTTGCGGTCGATCTCACCTGTCGTACCTCTGACTTAATCGACAAACGTCACGAATACAGACCAGTCAGAGACGACTGTTATTTCTTTGAAGCGGAGGACAAAGACAATAAGACAGAAGAAGACCACAAGAAGAGACAGAACCGTCAAACGTATATAAAGCGCATTATAGTTCACCCCTCTTTTCATAACATAGACTTCAAACAGGCGGAGAAGATGTTGGTGAACATGGATCAGGGCGAGGCTCTCATCAGACCTTCTTCTAAAGCTAACGATCACTTGACCCTCACCTGGAAAGTACACGAAGGAATCAATCAACACATCGATATCAGAGAAGAGGGAAAAGATAATGCTTTCAGTTTAGGACATGAATTGTTCATCAATAACGAGTCCTATGAAGATCTCGATGAGATCATCGCTCGTTATGTACAGCCAATGGCTTCTTATGCCAGAGATCTTATTAATTATAAATATTTCAAAGATGCAAACGGAAAACGAGACGAAATGGAAAAACTAGTTCGTGAAGAAAAGCAAAAGAATCCCTCGAGAATACCATATTTTGTTTCAGCTTCAAAAGGTATCATTTAGTTAACTGTTCACTAACTTATGATCATTATTATAGTTATTGTTAATATTGTTTATGAATAACTTAAACCAGAATTTCCGGGAAAGTTTCTACTGTCATATCAGCCAAATATGAAAGTATTTCACGAATTCATAACTATAACTCCCGACGGCTTTCGCTATCGCATGAATACATTTCGAACACTGGCCTCACTCTTCAAATGGTTTAAAACTCATTTCAACGACAGGTCAACCTTTCCTCGAACTCCAGTGACAACACCAGCGATGCGAACCCCTGCGGGTCAGTCGGCATACATCGGATCGTCTGCCACTCCAAACATTGATCCTCAAGCCATACAACGAGCGGCGGCTGCGATGCCTAATCACATGTTCAATACCTTATCTCAAGTCGCGGGACAGACGCCTTCTTTCGGTGGCGCTGCGGCTGCTTTTGGTAATAGTCATAACTCAATGGCACCGCCTTTTGGGCCTTCGCGAGGATATTACGGTCAGTCAACGGCTACTCCGACGCCAATGATGACCCCTAACATGACAACCCCTCGTAATTACCCGCCAACAACCCCCGGATCAATGCCTCCGCCATCGCATATCCCCTCACATCAAAGGCCAGGCTCTCGAACAGGTGCCCAATGGAGTAATATGGCCGAGAACTGGAACAACAAGAAGCCAAAGCCCAGAACACCGCTTTACGCAACTCCCGGCGCTTCCTCTCAAATGTCTATCAGTCCCAACGCAAACACTCCTAATGTTCGCGGAGATCAAACACCTTTAGTCGATGAATGGAATTAAGCTTTTCCTCAATATTGTTGTGTTTTTGCGATTTGTTTAATATGTATTTCATTTATGATCTTATTAGACATTACAATACGTGCTATTTTTGTAGTCATTTGAATAATACATCAATATATTTATGGTTCTCGTCATGTAATTAATCTCTTATTTGATTTTATTATATATACTTTTTATGTATGAAAACAAATTATAAGATTAGATGCAATGAGAACTCATGTTTTGTTCTTAATTATTCTGTAGATCAAATCGAATTATGTATTTCTAATTTTAACTCATATTTTCATTTTATAAAATAAAACTTATAAAACTTAAAATAACATAGTTTTGCGCTAATGTTAGGCCTATTTTATATCAATGTTCTTCATATAATTTTAATTCTCGTAAAACTAATATTAGTTTCGATGAAATGCTGTGTTTTTCTATAGATTTGCAGTATTTGAACACATACTGAAATAAAATTAGAGGTAGTCATACAGTCATACAGTCATACAGTCATACAGATAACTCTAAATTTTAAGACAGGAAACACGCCTTCATTAGAGATCAATATGAATTAGAGTTGGGCAGAGACAGGTCTGAAAAAAACTAAGATTTTGTCTTAAAATTAGAATAGATTTTAGTTAACCTTTTAATAAAATAATTTCAAACTTTTTAAATCAATTTAATAAGAGATGAAAAATAAAATATTAAAATTTACATTAATTGATAATTTTGGAAAACAAACCAATCGTTTCTAAAGACTCATTGGTAAAGTTGAACATAACATATGTAAACACTTAACCATAAAGATTTTGAGACTAATGTCACTGCGATTATAATGATTTATAGATTCTTATAAACAAAGAGCAATATTAATGTCTAAACCTTTATGATTAAGTATTGAATGATTGACAAACAGATCAACTGATGATTATTTGACACAAATTACAGGACAATTCATGTAAAGTGCAGATAATGGAAGATCAGGTAAAGTTATTATATTTTTATTATAATTCTATTTCTTGTTAATCATTTTGAGAAATTAAGAGATAAATAAATACAAAAGAAAAATGTTAAACATATTAAACATAATTCTTATAATGTCATAAAATGTAAAGCGTATCAAAATTTTGTTTTACTATCCAAAAGACTGCACTTTAAAGTCCTTAAAATGTTTAAAAAAAACTCAAATATTCTAATAATCATCTAATTATTTGAATGACTTGTCAACTAATTTTCAAGAGAAGTACCCAAATGTCTAAAATTAGTTTCTCTGTACACAACTTCTTAAGCCTTTTAATGATGAAATCATGTGCGAAAAATAGGAGATCACTATCGATGGCATAATTTTAAAATAATTCAAATAAAACTTACTTAAAGTTAAAGACATCCCAATATTGAATACTTTTAAATACATTTACTAATAATAGGGCAAACATTTATTGGAGTTGTTTTTGGCTTAGGTTTTAGCGTTTTTTAGACATATTTAAAAAATCTAATTAAGTGATGCATTAATTAAATAAAACGCTAATATTTATGAATTTATAAATATCATATTGAATGAACTGATTGTACTATTTTTTACTATTTTTCTTAGTTACTTGTCCTCGCGGTGGTGTTAAGGGTCTGTTGGCATTCATGGCTCCGTACGGAAACTTTTTCTTATCTGCTGGTTTCAAAATCTAAATAACAAAATGATAAAAACAATCTTAATGAGAGTTTGACGTAAAAGAGAATATAAAACAATTAAATATAAAGATTAAAACCTGAAAAGAACACATTAAGGTCTCATCGACTGACATCATAGCTCCCGCGTTATCGAATTCTCCGCAATAGTTCGGCGCTGAGAAGAGAGTTACGAGTTGTCGTTTGGCGAAAAACTCATAGCCGTCTTCCACTACCTTTAGTTATAACAATAAATACTAAATAGAAAAAAATCACTTCTAATGAAAAAAGAATCGATTACCTGATGAGCTCTGCATATTAGGTCTAAATCATGTTTATGAAGAAATTTTCCGACGACATCAGCGCCGAAAGTGTATGAAACCCCGCGATCATTCTCACCCCAACCCATCACATCCTTGTCCGGGTCGGACCACAACAGATCACACAGTAATCCCTGATCGGGAACGTCAGTTGGTCTCATTATACGACGAATTTGTTCCATAGAATGTAAGTCAGGGCTGAGCCCTCCGTGACAACAAAATATCTTTTCGTCAACAATGGCCGCGACCGGCAAACAATTAAAACAGTCGGTGAATGTCTTCCACAGTTTTATGTTATACCGCCTTTTGCCTGATTTGTAGCAATAATAAAACAAATTGTAATTTAGAAAATATTGTTATTAAATGATAGCAAATCATTATTGAATACATACACTCATCATAGAAGCCGTAAATGCGGTTAATACTGGCGCACTCGTGATTCCCTCTTAATAAGAAAAAGTTTTCAGGATATTTGATTTTATAGGCGAGTAATAGGCATATGGTCTCGAGTGACTGTTTTCCACGATCCACATAATCACCGAGAAATAGATAATTGCTTTCTGGAGGGAAACCTCCGTATTCGAAGAGTCGTAATAAGTCATAGTATTGCCCGTGAATGTCGCCTACAATAAAACAAAATTTATTTTTTAAAATTATTATCTCATGAATTAAATCTCTGATATATATAATGCTTTCCTTGAACTCATGTCAGTCACTGATCAATAATAACTGTGTCACTCACTTATCATTGAACTCATTTGTTCAGCAAAATGAATGAGTTTGACATTCAAAGTAAAGATAAATCAAAATTTATTTCTACTGATTAAGTAGTTGTCAGTACAATCACACCCACACTGGTAGAAAATAATTCAATTGATAAACACATCAATTATACAAAAGTTTTTGCCAAAACTTAAATACATTGAAAATAAAATGAAAAGACGCAGACCTATGACATAAATTAATTATTTGTTATACATTTGTGGAATATATTAGGCATCTATTCCAGACATCTTCATATTTATGTTAAGATCTAACGAAAGTCATAATTAACTTGATTTAAGACATGATATTCTCAATGATATGATTATCAAAATAAAGCTCTTGTGTGTGTTATTTTCTTTTGACATTCAAGCCATTCAATCGTGATATCAATGTAAACATTAAAAAAAGAATTAATGAATTGTTACTCAGAAAATATACTCTTATCATGATTTTTGTGATTTCTAATAAAATGTTCAAAATTTCGGTAAAGTTTATCATTTCAGTGATAATTCTGTCAAATTTGGAACCATTACACTGTTTGCATAATTTTTAATGAGTTCAATGCATTAAAATTTAAATTTAAATTATTAATAAATAATAGGTTTTCAAGAATTAATGATTGAATTATTCTTTACTTTTATGATAATTTGAATTTAAAATTATCTTAAAAGAAGCCCTCATGAGAATTAACTCGTATTGAACTTGAAGATCAACTTTAGATCGATTTCTTGAGTTAAACTTAAAGCAAATTTATCTTTAAATAAAATCAAACTAAACATTATATAAGTCATGTGTTTCTTATATGTACTGAAAAGTGCTTAAAAGTACATTAAAATCTGCAAATTTTTCAATTAATCAAATGAAGACTTTGTGAACTCTTATGAGAATTGTTTACTATATCCATAAAGTTATGTTTAAACCTTTAATTAGAGGTGAGTTTAATAAGAATGAAAGCAATAATTAGAAACATATTTGAATTATTTGATTGAAACAGTGAGAAAGTACTCGACATATTGTATGATAAGATTGTAACGTGCTTTTCAAGTCAAACACAATATAAGTTAAAAACTTCGACTTAAATATTAAGATAATAATAATAAGTTTAACGAATTACTGATAAAAGAGATAAATAGCGGATAAATATGTCATACAATTGAAAAATATAAGTTTTTTTGCATTAAGATTGCATTTGAAACAAACTATTGTTATCAATAGAATTATCTTAAATGCGTTTATGAAATGCTGATGATGACGATCATCAGTGAGTGCTCAATAAGAATAAAATAATTGTAATAATGTTTATCTTCTAATATTTAAGTATTGAATTTTATTGATTTACATGAACTAAACACTATGTCAAGTCAAGCAGATCATGAATAACAGGCATAAACTCATTAATCCTATCCCTATATTACGCTGATTTTCAATATCTCTGTATAACCAAAATTCATGAGAACAGGACTCACACCTCTTCGCTAATTAAATAAACTTTATTCTCAAGAATGACATCACAAAACTGATAGTCAAATGAATTGTTTAAAATCTAACGTAAAGTTTAGTAAAAAATAAAAGCCATTGAATGAAGAGCTCTTATAAAAGACTGTAAACGCTAACGTTTGGCTCTATATATAGCGTATGTACTGAAAAATTGTAAAACAAATCAAAATACAAAACTCAATACATTTTATAAGTAGAGTATTATTATCAAAACTATTCTTATATTTGACAAATCAATAATTGTACCCAAGATTCTAAAAATGAAACAATAATACAAAAATTGATCACTTCATCAAATCAAACAAAAATTATTTTCCATTTTTAAACTCAAACTTTTTTTAGTGAATGTTAAAAATTTTAAAATAAATTTATATTTAGTACAGAAATAATTGATTAATTACAAGACATGCGTAAAAAATGATTAAATATTTGTATGCCTTACACACCAAATGTTAAATTATTTTAAGATAATCTTATAAAAGAAGCAAAAAATATTTGGTTGGTTTGGTTGACCTCCAAATACGATAGAAATAAGAGATTAATTTCACAAATTATTTTTCATTTTATATGATATAACATATGAAAAACTTATTTAATAATATTGTAAATAAAACAAATCCTATTGCATTATATCTCAATATTCTGTTAGCGTTATGAATGACTCCTTTTATACCTTATTTTTTACATCAAATTATGATAAGAGGAACAAATTCTAAAGTGGTTTCAACGATATGATTATGTAATTAATTAGTCTGACTCTTCAAAATCGAAATAAAGCTTGTTTTCAAATACTCTATCTTTAGATCAAACTCTATTAAGATTCTGTTGAAGTTCAACTTCAATTATCAAAACAACGCAATTATAACGAAGTGTTTTCTAAATATAATTGTCCTTTGATTTGGACTTTTATTCAAAATCATATCGTTTGCATTGATTGCTCAAAATCTTAAAATATAAACTAAATTTTTATTGAATAAAAAATATTTTCTTTAAATAGTGCGAACCTATTCCTAAATGAGTTCATATAAAAGTTCATAAACAATAAATTTATGCTCTAATTTGATAATTAGCGGTTCATTTGAGTGGCATTTAGATTAAACAATTAAACGTCAACTCTTGAAAGGCTTCGTTTATTTTAAACATTGCTTAGAATTAAAAATGAACTCAATATTGAATCAAAAAATTTGAATTTTAAATGAAACAAAAAGCGATTGACCGCAAAGTGTGCGCAAACAATAATTTAAAAACATTTACCGCATATTTTAAGCGGTGCCTCCAATTCAAGTAAAATCGGTTGACTCAGAAATATTTCTCTTGATTTAACGCATAAACTCTTAATTTCCGCTTCAGATAATTGAACGTTCTTTCCAGGTCTTGATCCTCGAACTGTTAGGGGAAAAAATTTAACATTATATTAAAGTTTCATCTTTAGTATAGTGTATTGTTTTCTATAATTTATTATCACTAAGTTATTAATAATTTAATCACTGAAATTATTTTTTTGCCTATAATCTAAACATTTAATATATTAATAGTTTCGATCATTTGAATAACACTTAAGTCTAATTTCATTATCAAACTTCTCATTAAAACAATTTTGAAACTATTTCCAGAATAATGATAGGAATGCATTAATTACAAGACAGATATTTTTAAAAATGAAGTGGTTTTCATTTGACTCAAATAAGAAAAGTTATGTATAATGAGTAAAATAAAAAAAATAATATGACTGTGTTTTAAATCTAAAATAATTGGTTTGAATTGTGAATGAATTGTAAAATAGTGAAAAGAGATTAAATGTATGCATGTTGAGACCTCACATAGCGATATGCTGTAAATGTCAATCTATAATAAATACATTTTTTATGTTTCTTAAGAAAAGCTATTACTGAAAGAGTATCTCTATATCTCTATAGAACATAAAATAAAAAAAACTCTTATTAAAAATAACTTATAATAGTGCATAAATGGCTATAAATGGCTTTATTAATGGTCAATAGCCTTTCTGGTGAGTTCTCGTTTTGCCAAAATCATCACGAATAAGGCGATCGTCGTATTTGGCAGTCTCAACAATAAACGTATACTTTGCTAAGAAGGCAAGCCTTTCATGAGAAGCCTTACGATATGCTGAGTTTATTAACAGAAAGTGCAGACGTGCACAGGTAGGGCTTTGCAGGGAGAAAAGCACCGATATACTTGCAAAATTAAAGCATGTACTACCACCGGTCTCACTTTCATTTTTATGAAAATATTTACGAAAAACATTAAATTATTTAATAATTATTCTGCAATAATTTACTAAATCCAAAGATTATACACTATTTTATTGTGTTATATATTAAAAATTGTAAAAAACGTTTTAAGTAATTTCTAAAAAATTGATCATTAAAGCGGCGACTTTTGGATCTCCTGAAATGTTAAGCAAAGCCCCCCCACCACAAACCCCCCTAAGTCTTAGACCTGTGTGCGTGAGATACTCTGATCTCTATTATAAGAATAGAATGAAACCAATAAAGTACTGTATAATGAACAGTGACTTATATTAAATACAACATAAAATGTTAAAACAACGGATAATAAGTTAAAGCATGAAAGAAAGACACGACAACTTCAAAACTAATTTCATTGAAAAGGTTTAATTCAAATGATAATAAAGAGCTGAATAACTCCCACACTAACTGTTAATATGATTCATAAGTTTAACATAAGTTATAATTATCATAAAAAGCAATCGTAAGACAAATACCTAAAACTTATACAAATAGTAGTTTCTGTTTTATAACAACTTATAATTTTAAATATTTGTATGCATTCAATCATTTAAAACACTATGAGTTTCACTTTTGTGAGCTCTATAGGAGAGGAAAAGATAATTATACTAATAATTGAATACTAAGTTATATATAAATATCCTTCACTTCGTCATTCGTGTAATTATATGAACATTTATATGATTTATATTAAAATTATATACATTTTTATTAATACATATCTATCTCTATAATGGTATCGACACTTATATCAACTTTTATTATAGTATTATTACTAAAATTTAGACTTTAGTTCACAAGTTTGTGTTGAGCTATGTTTTTATCCTTTTATTACTTCTTTGATAAAAAATACTGATATTTAAAAATGCAATTTATAGCTAAATATTTATGAAATTTCTAAATTTTAACCAATGTTTATATTAATAATTAGTTTATTAAGTAATAAAAGTCAACACATTTTGATATAACATGTGTTTAAAGAAAAATAAAATTATAAACAATTAATAATTAAAATGAATGCAAACAATCACTAATTAAGTGTTAAGTACTGGAAGTCAGTAATAATCACATCAATTAATCGCTTTTTAATAACTAATACTTTTTAAATAATTCACATTTTTTTAAATCAAATCAAATTTTATCGATAATTATCGAAAAAATATTTAACACTTAATACAAATGACTGATTGATTGCTTTAAATTGTAAAATAAATAAATGAAATGCATTTCTACTTAAAAATGATAAAAATTAAGAAAAAAAGTGATTTATTTTTGAAATGAATAGCAATGAGAATGAAATGATAGGAAAGAATGCATTCATTCATACCTTCGAGCAGTCGGGCTATGATTGAGTCGATATTGAGTTTGTCTGAATCTACCATTTCTTCGATTACCACTTTTTTTTATTTAGTTATTAATCAATCAATTAATAGCTGTTTATCTCATAAATCGGATTAAAGCGAATCGAGTTTTGCAATTAATGTAAAAAATGAGAAATTAAATAAATGACTGAATGTTTTATTTGAATACAAGTAATGCTTTCGTTCAGTGCAATGACAATGTATTGACTGTACCGTAGCGTTAAGTAATGCTCTTTCAGTTACAATTTAAACATTTATAATAAGTCGCCATAACTATCAATATAAGGATAGGTTTTGACTTTTAAATATTACTGTTCATAGAGGTCTCCGTCTGAGAGATACGAGATTCAGAGACTATAATAGCCGTAAGAGCATTATTCAATTCAATTTAATTTAAGTTAATTAAAAATGTAATAACCATTAAGATATACGAATCGCTATTAGACTTATTGAACAATAGGTTATGAAATTGAAAAGTTGAAAGCGCGAGCGCTTTAATTAAATAATCATTTGTTTTTCACTAAGTCTTAGTCTAAGAATTGAAATAAACTTTTTTAAATACTTATTGATGTGACCAAAGAAGATCTCTGGATGTGACAAATACTGTATAAAGTGATTTCCATCAATTCCTTCACTGTTACCCATAAATATGTGTTTCCCATAAATATTAAACAAAAACAAAGTTTATTGTGTTTCAAAGTTTATTAGAATAACAGAAAAGAGTCAAAACTAATGCATTAAAATGAGTTTATAAAGAATTAATATCCAAAAGAGAAGTTACTATTACTGAAATATTGAACTGAACATAAATGAATTGCTTTGAATGTTGTGCGCCGTATACTATAAATCATATAAATGACACTAAAAAATTTATATCATTGAGTAAAACATTTGCTAATATTTCATATTCATTATCATAAATAAGAGAAGATCTGAAGCGACAGCTATAAGCTTAAGCTTAGCTACAATGGCATGGGATTGAGCGTTACTCAAATGAGTAAGGCTTGAGTCGCATTAACTCAGCTCAAGCTTGAACTAAGCTTTGAAAGCAATAATTAGTTATCAAACGATTATAAAAATTGCAAATCTGTAAAAATGTTGCAATTCTTCAACAATGAAATTCTTTTGATTCATTTGGAACTAAAGTGACCCGATATTGGTCTTAAAGTTAAAACACTCTTTAATAGTACAGGTTCTGTACATTATATACCTTTTCTATAAGTAATTTAATAGTTTATATAATAATAATTAGAAAATCACTGCTAAACATTGAACAGACGTTTCTTTGTTTAAAGTTAACCGACATCGAGAACTTCCAAATATCACACTAAAGGGTTCTGATAATAAATAAAAACCTTTATATAGAATATTAATAAATAATAACAAACATTTTGGTTTGAAATAAACAAAACACTTAAAGATGAAGAGCTATTATGAAAGTTCAAAACCAGTATTACTGGCAATAGCGTAACGAAGTTTTTCTCTGAGAGTACTTTTCTTTTGGTAATTTGGAAGTTTTAATAAATTAAAACAAGTCGAAGAAGTGGGCAAACGGTTTATAGGATCTTTTCGCCTGATTGTGAAGAAACCTCTTAAGACACTGCCAACTGTGTCACCGGTGTCGCAGTCGTCACTCACTTCGACACAACGTATCGAAATGGGAGGCTCTAAATGGGCGAAACCTAAGAGTGGAGGTTTTGAACAACTGGTGACAAACTTAAGAAACAATCGGTGCTCTTCTGACGTGAAATCTTTTTCGAGGATATCCCACAACCAGATTATAACTCTATGATTATTATGGAATCCACCGAAATATTTGGTATGTTTTCGTAAATCTGTTAAATCGATTGGTGTGTTATCGCCAGAAATCAATCGCTGAAATTCAGGCGTAGAGAACATTGTAAGCCAATCGGGATTTACTATCGATCGAAAGCCTCGGATAAATGCAGCGGTTTGTTCGTGAATTTGTATATGCATTCGAAAGTGTGCCATCAGATGAATATAACTAATTCTAGTCTCTCTGGTCACTGGAATGGCTTTTCCTCCGTGAACCAACTCATGGGTCACTATCTGTCCCATACAGTCCTCATCAATAGAAAAAGTCAGATCTAATTCAGATATGTCTCCGTCATAGTGCTTAATATAAGTTAAACTCTTATATAATTCCGAATCAAGTGAAGGCAACTCATCGATTGATGAATAAAGTGCGCTCTGCTGTTGTCCTAACACTTGACTCAAGAAGAATGAGGCGAACGGAACGTCAACAACGATTCCCTCATAAACAGCCTTTCCTAACATTTTGCCCACGAATTCAAATAATGACAAATGATTTTCTTGAATGTGAGAAGTGGGCGACGGATAGAGACGCTGTTCACTCGTCACTTTGAATAAGTTTAACGAGGGATCAAATACTCGTTTGATGGTGTCCTCCAAGAACTCTTTGAAGACTCCGTCCTAATAATCAAATCATAAAAAATGTTATGTTTTCAGAGTAATTGTTGACAAATTGTGAGTCAATCACCTGATCAATGCCCGCTTCGTCTAATCCGAGTTCATTAATAAACTTAACTCTTATCACACCTTTTAATGATTGTGACGGAAGTATTGCCAACTGTTGATATCCGTCTTCAACAACTCGCGATCGATGGACTGTAATCAAAGTCGATTGAGGTGAAGCACAGGCAGATTCTGTGAGACCCAGAACTGTCTTCTCATTGTTTACATATTTCCGAAATAAAACTACTCTTTCTTTATGTGGAATAATATGCGGCACTTTATGCATCAGCAGCTGAGAAGACTTCTTACCGTTTTCTAAGTCTTTCATAAAAGTTGAAACTTTCAGTTCCCTTTTGAATAAAATTAAATTTCAATAATTAGTTGATAAAAATTGTCATTTAATTAATAGATTAACTCACTTTATAAGCCAGTGATCGTTGGGTGTGAACTGTCGTCTACAGTCTCTTTTATATAACAACATCAACAAAGCGTGAGACGAATTCAACAAACTATTACTATTGATGTTTTTCACGTCTGAATAAAATAAAATTATTTTGTTTAAGAGTTACAGATAAATGTGGTCTTAATTTAGAATTTAAAAATTTTTTTTAATACCAATCAAATTGTTCCAAAGAATTTTAAAGACGAAATTGTTAAGAAAATATGATATAATGATGAGCTCTTCAATAGAAAATGGTCTTTGGTTTTCATACATTTCCATATCATCTAAAATAGTGATCAAATGAGTGGCACAATCACAGAACAGAATCAAAATTTGGAAATCAGGTGCACATGTCTTTGTGTGTAAATTTAAGTGATCCAAAAATGCTTTCATTCCGTTCGCAGGTCCTAAAGAGCTGATAAATCGCCATAAATTTGGTAAAATTAAGTCTTGATAGCAAAGACCCGCCAATATGTCCATTTTTACTTGTGTTAAAGTATTTAAAGCTGTTTCATATAGAGAACAAATCAATGCAACTAATGTTGATTCAGGACTTCCTAAACGACAATAAGGGGCAGAACCAGAGCCCACATTCACAACACCAGCACTGGCGCGACCGACTGTTAGGCTCGCCTTTTCTAAAGCTTTCTTTATAAAGTTTGGTTTTGAGGTATTCGTCGAATTTTTTTGTGAATTGAAACTAATGGTTGGTGTTGTGGTTCCCGAAGCATATGACACAACACTATCGCGACGAGACTGTGGTTGAGATCTATTTTTATCAGTCAATTCGAATAATGGACTAAATATTATTTGAATCATTTGTGAACTCCATAAGTATTGAAGTTGAACCTTAACATAAACCATAGATTCGTGCAATCTTTCAAAATAACATTATTTCATTAAATTTTCAATTAATAACTAGATTTTGATCAAAATAGCTTTAATCGTACCCCTGATCGACATTCTGTGCAAACCAGCCCAAAACTGGGTGCCAATGAGTTAGACTCGACTGTTTGCTCACAACATATTTCTGACAGCTTTCTATCAATTTAGTGGTTACGCACTGTATCAGAAATATATATTTATTTAATTTTTAGCCAACATTCAGAGTGAGAAATACTATAAATTAGAAAAATATTAAAATTAAGCTCACAATAAAGTCAACCATATTGTCTCTCATTGTATTAATGGGTATTTCAATGTATGCCAAATGGATGATATTCGCCAATAGACATAATGCATAATTACCTTCGAGTGCATTGAATAAAATACGAGAATTTTGGTCTAAAGATAAGATTTCTATACTTTTCTTAAGTATATTATCATGTGAGAGAACAGTTAATGAATCGTTTGCTATTGAATTCAAATGATATATTAGGGCTGGAATTGAGAAGATATGGAGTAAAAACATATTCATTAGAGATTCATTAAATTTGGCCACAATTACGGGTCTCATTGATATTGTTATAATAGCAGTCAATGCACTCTTTTTAAGGGTAGGTTTTGTGCGCATTAATCCTTTCATTAATAGAATTTGTAAATTAGCGTAAAGTCCTTTTGCGACCAAACTATTAATAACATTAGTACATAACTGATTGACAACAGGTCTCAGAGGTTCGTAAATATGTGGCGACTCTTTCAAGAGAAGCCATGAATTGGTTGAAGTGAAAGTGATTAACATATTTAGGTATAACATAATAGACTTGTAATCTTGTGGTACTTCTGGTTTCAAATGCTTTAAATAGAGACAACACTTCCATAAGACAGTCTTCAACTGATGAATCCATTGAACGCCTAATTGTTTATTAAACGCAACGCAAACATAACTTATTTGAGAGCTATTGTTGTGGTTCTTGTGTTCATCTGTGAGAAGCATTGTTGCGATTATGTAACGACACAACCGCTCGAAACGCTTCTTATCCTTTTCCATATGGAATATAAACATAAATTTGCGAATTATTTCATACAATTTGATCGCATCCACAAATGGCATGTCTTTCATGTCTTTCTCTTCATTACTATCAATACTTTCGCCAATTATTTCATCGAATTCTTTACGAATTTGATTCTCGAGTCGACGGCGAGAAAGGAATCCGCGAACTATTGACTGAATTATAGAATAATTAAAAATATGAACAAAGAATAAACAGATAAAGACATGAATCTGAACCTGAATGAGAGTTGAGCTCTGATTCAATAGTCTTTCTCTCTCTCTTCCAATTCTGGCCGCTTTTGCCACAGACAAGAACTGCTCCTTTTCTCCCACTTTTGATTTGGAAAACATTTTAAGTCATTCTAATTATGTTTCAATTCTATTAAATTAAATATTGATTTTTTATTTATTTATGATATAAATAGTTTTGATGATTGCGTCCCAATGTTTACAAACATATTCCTATCCTATGATTGGCTTAAAAGTCAC